>VALG01014628.1:0-11731 GCA_009835305.1 Ipomoea purpurea | reverse complement strand
TCTTTGTTCCAGGAGCCAAACCTCTGTTTCAATTTCTGCTCAATATACGAGAAAACCACTTTCCTGTTTCTTCCAATAATGAGGGGGAGACCCAGATATTTCCCCAAAAATCCTCTGCTTTCTCAACTCTTAGCTCATTAGCAATATCATTCCTGACCCCCAAGGCAGTATTACGTCTAAAAGAAATATTGGATTTATGATAATTAACAAATTGCCCTGAAAATTCCTCATAAACCGCTAAACATCGTTTCACCTCCATAGTTTCTTGCATATTAGCCTTAAAAAATAGAAGACTATCATCCGCAAGAAAAGATGTGAAATAGGTGGAGCTCCACGAGCTACCCTGCAACCATGCATCCGTTCTTTTGCCTGAGCATCCTGCAACAATAGAGACAAGCCTTCTGCACATATAATAAAAAGATACGGAGATAGTGGATCTCCCTGCCTTAAACCCCTAGATGGAATTATTTCGTTGCTCGGCTGCCCATTCACAACACCCTGTACCTAATGACCGTACACAGAGCATAATAAGTCTGACCCATTTTTCATCAAAAACCCAGTCCCAACAACATACGTATCCATAAATGACCACTCCATTCAATCATAGGCCTTAGCCATATCCAATTTAAGGGCCGCCCAACCTACCTGCCCTTAGCTGTTTCCTTCGTAAATAATGGCCAACCTCAGACGCAATGAGGATATTGTTTGAGATACGCCTGCCAGGCAAAAAGGCACTCTGCGACTCTGAAATAATATTATCAAGCAACGGCTTCACACGATTAGCAATCATCTTAGCCATTACTTTATATACCACATTACACAAAGCAATAGGCCTGAGATCCGCAACAAACTCAGGGGCTGCCTTTTTAGGTATTAAAACAATATTCGCATCATTCAACTCTAGGGGGAAGGATGATTGAGATAAACAATTAAGCACAAAATCAGTAACATCCTTACCAACAAGATCCTAGAATGCCTGGTAGAAGCACGGATTCATGCCATCCGGTCCTGGTGACTTATCCTTCCCCATGGAAAACAAGGCACACTTCACCTCCTCAGGCTCAAATAGACGGAGGAGATCTTCGTTTTTTCACGTGTGACACGTGGAACGAGGGTATCCACGTGAAACACTCCAGATCCGCCACTGGACTGAAATATCTGCTCGTAATAGCTCGTGACCAGCGAGGTTAGGCCATCCCCCTCCCTCCAAACCCCATTCTCATCCTTAAGCTTCAAACAAAATCTTCTTTCTACGTGGCGTACTGATGGAAAAAACTTGTGTATTTCTATACTGCACACCTGCAGCCAGTGCTGTTTGGCCCTTTGTTTACCAGAAAGTCTCCTCCATGCGGACAGAAATGGAACCACAATGCTCATCGTAAATGCTAAACTGCCCGAAGAGAGACCGGGTCCATGCGCCCTCTCAAGCATTCATATCCGCCCTTATTGTGTCAATCCGGAACCAAATTGATGGAAATGGTCCCACTCCCACTTCTTCAGACCCTGACCACACGATCCCATACTCTCTCCTGGCAATCCCAAACCCTGCGTACTCAACCAACCGCTCCTCCACCACCCCTCTGCAGCCTCATCCCAACACGCATTCTCAAAAGAAAACTACGTGTCTCCGTGTTGTAGCTGTGCCTTAATATCCAGAAAAAGGGTCGTATGATCCGACATTAATGTCTGAATATATATAGCCTGGCTTTATCATGAATCCCCACAAGCTGACATCCCCCCTGACTGCCCTATCCGCCTCTCCTCTACCCAATTCGCGTCCCCTTACTCCGTTCCCAGGAAAAAGGATATCCGAATCTGATGGGAATCGTCGTCAAGCCGCAATCCTCAAGAGCCTCCCCAAACCCCTCTAACAAACCAGCTGGATGTGGCCGTCTACCTCTCTTCTCAGATTAATGAAGGAGATCGTTGAAATCTCCTTTTACCACCCAAGGAAGATCAGATGAATCCTTGAGCGATCGTAGAAAATCCCACGACTCTCTTCTCCTTGTGCTTTGCGCAAAACCATAATAGCAAGTAAGCCTCCAGTGATGACGATTTGGAAATGACACCACCAGATCAATGTGGTTATTAGAGTACTTAATTAACCGAGCGCTATTACTTTTTGCCCAAAGAAAACCCATGCCTCCTTTCTGCCTCACACTATCCACTCCAAAACCTCCTTCAAAACCAATCTTCACACGGAGCCTCTCCACATGACTCCTATCCACCATCGTCTCCATCAAGTACACAAAATCCGGCTTCCTTTTGGACACTAAGTCCACAATTTCACGAACCGTCCGTGGATTCCCCAAGCCATAGCAGTTCCAACTTAGGATACTCATTGGGAAGGGCGGGCCTGATCAACAGGTCCCACCAGAGTAGAAGAATCAGAATCCACCAACATCTCACCCTCCTCCACATCCGCTCTCCCCGCCACCTCCCTCACCACCCCCCGTCTCCGCTTCGGATCAACCCGCACCCCCTCCTCCTCCCCCTCATCCCGAAACCCTTCCCTCAAACCTGCCACAAGTTGCCTAGTCACACTGGCCGAACCACCACCAATAGTCGACGTGCCCCGGCGCCATTCTGCCGGCAAAGCCGAACCGCCACCCATACCGGCAGCGCTCAACCGTGAGTCGTGGACAACACCCCCTCCTCGCAACCGAGACCTAACTCTCGGTGTCTCCGTTCCCCTTTTTGCAGCCAACTCTCCCCCACCACTTTTGCCGGTAAATTGCCCCCAGCCTTCATACTCGAACTAAAAGGGTATTGCTCAGGCTTCAGGCCAGACACACGAGCATTAAGACAAAACTTATCTGTGTGCCCTAAAATTCCACAATAGTAACAAAATTATATGCAATCGTTCGTACCGAAAATTAACCCACGTCCATGAATTGTCCCTCAAAATCATCTTCATGTGCCTTTTGAGAGGTGCCGTTACCTCAACCGTAACCTTCACCCTGTAGAATTTAGTCTAGGGTCTCACAAAATTCCGCTCATCTAACCGAACAAACAGTCCCAAAAAATCCCCCACTTTTTCCAAGACTTTATCCGTCCGGTAGCCAACCGGTAGATCATGAACCTGTATCCAATAACTCAATCGTATTCAATGTGACCTGTGTGGGATGCTCACCAGGCCGCAAAGGTTGACATACAAAAGTGCGTTCTCAAACGCCCAAGGGCCATTCTCCAAAACATATGTCATGTCCGTGTCATGATAAAACATGAATAAGTAAAGATTTGGTTGCACCTCTGTAACCTGTATCCCCATCAACGGCCTCTAGACAGATGCCATTACCTGTCTCATCACATCAAACTTGACATTACGATCGGTTAGGAACCGGCCAACCAATTGCCAATACTGCCGCTCAACTTCCACTGCCACAACCGGACTCAGGTCCTCTTCGAATCAAACCCCCGTCTCCTCGTCTTCAAGAGTTATCTCTGCGCAGCTCTGTACTATATCACGGACGTCCATGCTTCGTACACTGGAGATCACGCCCAGACGACTTCAGCAACGATCAGAGAGATAAACAACGTGATCGTAGGAGCAAACGATCGAAGCAAGACAAAGCCGGAAAACTATAAACCCTAGATACCAGGGAGAGAATTAGTTTGGAACCATTGTGAACACTTTTTATTTAATCAATTCCCAAGTTCTGAGCTTAGTTGCTGTTTATTTTATGTATTAATTTTAATTACTGATCTTTGCTAAATTGTTTAATTTTAACGACGCGATTTGCTTATCGTTAATATTTTGTATTAATTTCTTTAATTGGTTGGTAATATTAGATTTAAAATGCAGAGTTAGAAATTATTTCTAATTGATGCTCTGACTTTTTCAATTTGATTGTTATTTGACTTTCGGATTCATATTGATTCTAATTTGTTTACTATGCAATTTGATTCCTTTTTCCTTTTTTCTTTTCACTTTTTCAATAATTGTTAAGTATTCAATGCAATAAAATATTGTTTTATATCTGTTTTTGTTTTCCCTATTCACTTGATTTATTTTTATTTTGTTTTCCTTTTCTTAGTAATTGTTTTGTTCCTCCTTTACTTACCATTACCTAAAACAAAATAACAAAAGAAATACTTAATATTGTTTAGTTTTGTCTACTTTCCCTCTTTCTTGATTATCTTATTTAGTTATTTGTTTACTTGTTTGATTTTATTTATTTTTTTGTTTATTTTTTTTTTTATTTTGTTTATTTATTTAATGGAGGGTCGTCGTTCTTTCTATCATAAACTGTTGCCTTTAGACAACCATATTGATAGGAAAAAGAAAAAAATATTACTTTTTCAAAACCCAAGTTTGAACCGCAAGAAACAACTACAACCATGAATGCACTTTCTCTACCCTTTTGGGATGATAATCGATATGATTTTCAATCAAATCACTCCAATTTTTATTCTGTTAATAATCAAAATGATTTTCAACCAAACCATTCTAATTTTTCTGGGGATGATGATCAAAATGATTTTTAACTTAGTCAACCCAATTTTTATTGGGATAATACTCAAAATAATTTTCATCCAACTCCATCCCAGCCTGAAAAAACTATCTTTGAAGGATACTTTACAAAAGGTCATGCAAGTTTGTAATATTCATTGCCAACCTAAAGAATTAAATACGGTTTGCAATAGGCAGCAAGAAGTAGATGAGCAACGATTCCAACAACTTGAAGCTTCTTTGAGAAAATTAGAGGTAAAAGTAGGAAAAATTGCTACAGCTATGCAACGGCATTTGCCAGGTAAGTTATCTAGTCATCCTGAGGAAGCTAATGCTATGAGAAGTGGTGAAATGATTGAAAACGAGTTAATAAATACTACCACTTCTAAACAAACTGAAATGATTGAAAATTTGCATAATGATGTTGATGATATTATTGTTGAAAATGATGAACCTCAATTGCATAAATCTGACAATTCTTATGTGCCTCCAATCCCTATCCTTGTTGATGAAAGCTTTGAAAACACCAAACCGGTGCAAAATGAATATTTTGAGGTAGAGGAGCCTTATCTACCACCCAAGCATTATGTGCCCCCAGTTCCATTTCCAAATAGGCTCAAAATTTGTGTGCCTGAAATGATAGGTGCAGAGTTACAAAAAGAATTGCCCACAATCCCAACTGATGTTCAAGCTGGCAAATTGACCAAAAGTGTGTTTAATGAAACAGCTGAGGTTCCCATTTTTACATCTTTGCATTTGCCTAATGGCTCTAATCATGTTTTTGCAGTTACGATGTTAGATCTTTCATAGAAAAACCAGTTGGAGTGTGATGAAATCCAATAAGTATATTAGTGAATTCTGGTTAATCTACATACTTAACATTTCATAATTCTTTTCAATTGGTTTAGTATATGTGCAGTGTTAATTTTTAGGAATTTCGTACTGCATGTTGGATTGAAGTGAGGACTTTTTACTGCCTATTTCTCTTAATGAGATTGCTATTAATCTTTCAAAGATTTGCTAAGTAATTTGTTCTAGGAACTTTTGATGAATTTAGATTTAAAATCCTGTATTGATTTATGATCTTAAGTTTTCCAATTTAATTGTTATTTGATTGACTGGTTCCTAGTGATTCATTTGTTTAGCTTCCTGAATTGTAATTCAATTATTGATCTTTATTATTGGTATTTGTTCTAGTATTTTACATTTTTAAATTAATTTTTTTTCCTGCTCCCCTTTACTTTAACATGCGTTTCATTTAGTTTAATTCATGTTGATTGTCGTTGAGTTTAATCTATTTTTTAGTATGCTTTGTTTAACTCCTTGAGTTTAAGTGGTCGTTGTCTTTGGCATTTGATTCTAGTACTTTACATTATCAAGTCAATTATTTCTTTAAGTTCAGTTTATTAAATTGCATTGTATTAATTCCTTGTGGGTTCGACCCTTGCTATTGCACCCTATTACTACAGTGATTCGTGCACTTGCGAGAACTATATTAAAATTGTCCATCAGTTGATCATGTGTTAGTATGATTATGTTGATAAGTTGTTTATTGATCAAGCATGACTGTTGATATTATAGGTTGCGAGTATATAGAAAGCTTTTAGTTTATCTTAAAGTTTGTCTAAGTGATTGAGATTGTTTGAATTGGAATGTGAGCAAATGTTTTTCAAAGTATATACTGTAGTATTTTATAGGGTTGAGTGTGGTTATACTTAGCTTCGTGCTAACGGGTGTTTTCTATTTGTGTATTTGCAAAACCCCTTTCAGGTGGGCCCAGCTTTTGAGAGTGATCGAGTTAGACTAGTGTAGTTAGTCGCTATGTATCTAAGCTCTTTGATCTTTTATTGTTTTTTTTTTTTTTAGTTTATGGATGTAGTCACCTTTTGTTTTGTTGGTAATAGACAACGTGGTGCTTTTCCCCAAGTTACTTTAATGTAGTAAATGTCGGATGTTAGTTTGACTTGATGTTTAGTTTTACCCTTAGCCTGTGCAATCATCATGAGAAGGTGGTTGTGGCGGTGACATTCCCACTAAGTCTGTTAATAAAGTTTGTTTTTCTGCTGCTTAATTTATCGTAATTTGGTTTTAGAACTTTAATTAAGTTTAAGAAAAGTAGTGTAACACCTCGAAATTTTTAAACTTTCAAAACTTATATAACAAAGGTAAATCCTCATTAAATACTGAAATCAAACATAAGATTATGGGGTGCTATGCCACACCTGAGCTAGAGAACTCAGGTGCACAGGATAACTAACTAAAATCCTCAAATAATGTCAATACATAAGCATGACACGCAGGCCGAAAGGGAACTACTACTCTACGCCTCGGATCTCTAGCACGCTCTGGGATCTACTCATCTATGCCTGAAAGCCAAAATATATCTGTTCAGCGAGAGATGCTGGAAACCCACTCTAACGCGTTGAAATACATATAGGTATATACATAGATATATAGAAAACCATTTTGAAGCACGATGATATATGCTTAGGAGACTCTAGCTTTAAAACCAGGAATATAATCACCAAATAGGGACAATCACATTAATCAATGATAAACAATTAAGTAGAGATAACAACATAAGGAATATGCATCTAAGGTCACAGATCACATTTCATTCAAACACATCATCATTCAATCATCATTCATATCACATAATCATTGATGGCGCCACGGGACCAATCAAATGCCCCGAACATGAGGGTTAATGCATATAGCATTAACACGGCCCCGCAGCACCCTACCTCAGTACTGCGGTATGAGGGGAGTTCATCGCAACCAACCCTTTGAGAACCGCTGACGAACTCAACGTCGGACCACGATCCCTCACCGCTGACCCACCAAGTCGGTGGACCGCGATCCCCCTTACAAGGGGGACTTATGAACCTACACACGTTGATGGGTACGCCGGTGGACAACAGCGGATCAAGCCCGACACACCGCAGAGCTATACTCAGTCGGTGGGCAAAGATCCTCGGAGACTGTGGCCCCTACACACCGTGTCCCAAACGTTGGTGGGTCGCAGCCAGCCGTAGCCCTACACACCGCCCCGATTTACTCGGATCGGTGGACTACAGCCTTCCTCGGCTTATTGGCCCTACACACCGTCTTGGCGCGTTCAGGTTCGGTGGTCATAGCACCGAGGCCTATAGTTGGATCGCGCCCAGAAGTGAATCACTGACCACGGCCAGGAGAATGAACCGCAGCTCATAAGTAATCATCAGTGGACCGCAGCCCTATATATATTTATATACCTGACTGATCGCTACCGGCCTGGTTAACAGCTGGTATGGTTCTCCAACCATCCAACTGAGTATAGCCAACTTGATCGCAACCAAATTGGGAATCATGCATCACATAACACATTGGAAGCACATAATAGCACCTTAGGAAGGGGGAAGCATAAAATAAAGCTTACGTGTGATCGTTAACATACTAAGAATCATCCTAAGGGGTTCATACGTCTTCCTCCTAGGTCGACGTGCTACGGTTCAACTAGCATGCAAGTCTAAGAATTACATAACCTACGAAGGTGCCCGAAACATCAACTTAGATCAGCACGATAAACGGGGTCGTTGGACGCCACGGGAATGGGAACATCAAACCGGGAAACGGGACCCAAGGTGGGTCCGAAACCAGTGGGTAGCCGGTGGTGAGTGATCACCGCGAAGATCATGACCGCGGGGCAGCCGGCGGGCGACACGCATGACCAGCGGGTGATCTTCGGCAGCGGGCGTATTTCAGGTGGTGGCGGGTACCCCTAACCCCACCTACCCCCAACTGACTCTTCATCAATTTTCGGTCCGGGAACCTCTGTGGAACCCGAAACCATGCTCAGACACTATTAAACGCAATTAACGACACCCGTAGTCAAATAACGGATCGAAAGCAAATATCACGTACGACTCGTCCTATCAATGATTTCTAAATATAATCAACACCCAAACATGTGAATTCCCCCCAAATATCAATCAAGAACGTCACAATACAAATTCCTAAATTTAACCTAGCGCTCTAATTCCCACCCAAATCATCAAGAACATCTCATCTTTTACATCAACAAACATCAAGATTCGGCAAGAATCATCATATCAAAATCAAGAACCTCTTTTAAACATCAAGATCACCAAGATTACCCAAGAAAGCATATAAATCGTCTCATCAATCACAAGTATCATAATACCGATATCATAGAAGAATTCTCAAGACACGAGAATATAGAGAGAAGGCCTATGAGGATCAATAATAAGAAATAGGTTTTGTTGAACATGGGATTACCTCATTATGCCTTTAAAATTATTCCTTGGCTAATGAAGGTCTTTCTTTAAGCTATTCTTTCTTTCATTGATTGGAATTCTTGGGGGTGTACTCCTGATGTAGATAAGAAGATAGAGAGGGGTCATTGATTTGTTGAGGTGTGATAGTATTATTGTTGCTCTGCTCTGATATCCTGTGCACTCGCTTCTGTGATGTAAAAGATGATTATGTTCTTCGATGTTTTTGTATACTAGGTGGGGGAATTTATGAAATGTAGTAGGTTCTATAATATTGGATTATTGTTTGCTTATATTCTGTGTATCTTTATGGAGCTATTGAGTAATTTTATTTAGTTGTGTTGTGAGAGGCTCCACATGTTATGGATCCACGCTCGGTTGCTCCTCCCTTTATATTTAGAAATCATGATAGAGATGAATGTTTAATTCCGTTGTTTGGGTATTTGTGTTCGATACGGGTGTACATATTCTCTAGACATACGTTTATTCTAACTTGAGGTTCATACGTGCGGTGTTGATTAAACTTTGCGTCTCCCCCTCTCACACTCGCTGTCATTCTGTGCTAATCAGAGGCTTCGTTCTCCTCGAGATGTCGCACAGAGTGCGGGTTTTAGCGATCCATTCGCTGATCTTACCCAAAAAGACATCTTGAGTGATAAAGAGTCTAAGTGGTTGGGCGCTGCGGCTGGTGTATGAGGGATGGTGCGCCTACTGTGTTCGTACCTCTCGTGTTTGTCCCGGGTAGAAGTACACGTTCTGTTGCAGGTGTAACGGCCCGACCATGGGCCTGCGGCTCTGCTTGTGGGGTTCGCGGGGCTACCATGTGGGTTTACTCTTCGCGCGCGCCGTAGACTATACTGTTACCCACCCCGGGCGGAGGGCACTCCGGTATCGGACTCGCTCGCTCAACACACTCTCGCGCGTCCCCTCTCTCAGACATTTACAGAGTTACTTTGTATAATTGATGATTCGTTCAATAATCCGCGTGACGTGGAATTCCGTTAACCTAACCGACACAATGCCTGAACTTTATAATAGATGGCAGATGATCTGAGTTTGAGCTGTTGCTATCGCCGGACAACCCGTTGTAGCCGTATAGGAACAGCCAGGTGACGGTCAGGGTTAGGTAATTCTTATGAAACTTGCTAGCTAGAATCCTCAGAAAATATTAAAATCGTTCGTATGAGTCATGGCACGGCAGGCCGATGGAAGGTGAGACACCTTACTCTCGAGATCTTCTCTAAGGGAGGAGATATGACGTATGTTAGCCCTACAGTTAGCATCTGTTCTCAACTATAATCATAGCGCAATGAGTCTCTTAGTAATAACAGTATACGGAGAATTCATTCTAGTAAGCTTTATTTTATGCCTATCCCCTTCTAAGGAGTGCTTATCTTAGTTAGATTGCAATATCCTCAATTGCTGAGTTATACAACCTAGGGTTGTGAATTATGATTCCCTTATATCAACAAGAATGGGGCATGTCGCTACTGTTTTGGCTATATTACTAACGGATAGTCTTGGATGGTTTGAGAACTAAGAATACACATAAGATAACAGATGTTAACCAGGATAAATAACCAACTCACAAGAACATCAACATAAATCATCAAATTCCATATATATCAAGGATCCATTCATAACATAAGATACACCATAATTATCAAGAGGATATGCCTACCCAGATATCAATTATTATTTCAAATATGTATATATTCAAATGGTGTTGCGGGTCATTCAATGCAATGATATATTACTATTGAAGCTGACGTGCATTATCAATTAATCTATTAACTACACAATAATAATGGGGAAACCCTAAGGGGGGGAATTCTGGCAACTAATAAAAGATAGAGGTTCTTTGTTGATGTTCAATTGTGTTTGGGTTTGTTGCGATTAATCTTAATCCACTATTTTGTCTCGCGGGTATATGAGAATCGCGCTACTTTCTGTAAACGCCTTTCTTGCATTTCTTGATTTCTCTACTGGGAATCTCGTTGGCAATATGACTTGGATTGGTGAGTCGGGGCCGATAGCCTGGTAGTGGATAGGAGAGCTTCTGTAAGGTGTCATCGTATAGCCTGAGTCAATCGGTTTTTACTATATCTAGGGGTCTGCTCTTTAGGTCTAATCCTATTGGGATTAGGTGTAGGGGCTACGGCGTTTGGCGGGTCTGTAGAGCAAGTGAGGACGCGGTCGGCGACTACAGTGGCTCGGGGGTTTTTCTATGCTATGACCATCTAGTCTCCTCGACGGATCTTTGACTAACGATGTTTAATTCTAGTTCTCTTGTCGGCTATTTGGTTATATTAAATTGGTTGATGGGTCTTCGATTGAGGACAACTGGGAGTCGCGTGTTGAACTCTACTGCCACCCTGTACCTACAATAGCGGGAGTCTCGTCGGTACCTCGAAGCCGTGTAGATTAGCTCATCTTTCACCCTAGACATCCGTTATTCGGACTCAGGTTAGGAATGCAGGTCCTACGTTTGCCTTGACTCGGATAGGCTGAGCTTTTGGGTGTGTTGTGAATAATGAAGTTCTGGGTTGTACATCGGTTATCATGCGATGGAACTGGATGCCCACGAAGTGGCTCGCCATAGGGCGGCCGGCGATCATTCAGATGCTACCCTCTAATGAGTGGCGCGCTGTGTGGTTGTATCAATCATAAGGGTCGCAGACCCCTTTGTAAAGGTGTCTGCATTCTCCGAATTGGGTTAGAATCCGTTGGCCGGTATGTAGGTTGATTCGGCGGTATGCGATAATTGAAAATTCGAGCTCATTTTGGACCCTACGATCTCTCTGTGTGGAGGATGTGCGGGGTAGTACAGGACGTTGAGTTCGTGATTACAGGTTTATCTAGTTAATCATATACGGTCTGTTTGCGATGCTCTCGACTCATCACCTCCCACCTCACACAGTTATGCGCTGGCTCGCTTGAGATTTTTGTTGGAGGGTAATGTCGAACGGTCACAAATTTCTCCCTATCCTCCTTCGGGTTTTTG
>VALG01014625.1:0-26103 GCA_009835305.1 Ipomoea purpurea | reverse complement strand
ACTATTCATTAGATGCACCTTAGTATTGATGAAATATCATTTCAAGTAAATATTGATAGAATAAATTGCGTACAATCTATCGATTAACGACCAATCCATGTATTTCGCCACAAAGGGGCATAAAATGCAGCCTCGAATTAATGTAAGAAATAGTCTTCTTCAAATCTAAGTTCGAGTCAAGCCTATGGAATTGATACCAATATCACCCACAAATTCCTGAAAACTACGAGCTAGTAGGTCGGAAAAGGCCAAAAGTGTCTCTAATATTCGCAAGTAAGTCCAAAATGATCCAGACAAGGCTTCAGCTTGACACGCTTAAGATCATTTCCCCAAGTGGACAATTCGGAATACATCTACAATTAACCCCAATGTATGATAATAGGAACCATCAATTAATGATTATGATCATTTCCTACATGATGGTGGATTGAACTTCTACTCTAAACAAGAATGGGTTGCAAGAACCATACATACCAATAAAGACAAAATTTTAAGAACAATTACATTTTTTCTTTGAAGAAATGAAAAGAATACAGAAAAAATAATAATATTTGTATTATTTCTAAAATTATGATACATTTAGGAAGGTCATGCTCTCTTAATGTCATATGGAAGACGACTGAATATAGCGGCATCGAGGCTGCATCGGCTTTAATTTCACAAAATCTTTCATAGTCACCATGTAGCACCATAAAACCTTGTAAGAATTCGTAATCATTAATTTTGCATGCACATCATATAGCATTGACCGATATGACCAAATCCCCTAATGCCATGCATAGCTGACGTGTCAAGAATGTCGCTGCACCAAATCTCAACCCTTATAAGTCAAAGGGTCGATGCTCATGTGTATGGCTCCCCGGGCCACTCGCTCCAAGTGACACGCGCAATCTCTAGCTATCCCTCCAATCTTCATCGGGACAAAGAGACAGAAGGTTAAATAAGCGGTATAACAGAACACATGTATGGAAACAATGAGGTTGCCAACAGACGAAGCGAAAGGTGAAGAAGAGATTGAGGAAGAGAAAAAGCAACCTACGCCCACAGTTACACACCTCAGAGTCGAATCACGCACGACTCATTGAGCAACTCATACATGGTCACAAATGAGAACTAACGTTCAGTGCTCACTAAGTGGCGAAGAAGATTTGCTGTATCTCGCCGTGATCTATCTGAGGTTATCGGATGTGAGGAAGGCTACTATTTCGCGACAGAGGAAAGCGGCTTAAAGTCTAACTACCTAATCCAACGACCGACTAACACACTCCGTTGATACTCACAAGTAAGTACCTATTGATCCAGCTTTCTTATAGCACAACGAATTTACTTTATTGCTATTATCTCTATGGGTGACTATGAATCACAACTAATCTACACTATGCCCAAGTTTGAAGGGTCGTGATGGTATGACATAGACGTAATCAACATACAAAAATCACATCATATAAATATCTGATGTCCTGTCAAACATGACTATGGGATTGATCCACCCCCAACATGCTCACCCACCGTTGGCACTATGCAACAGAGAAAGCCTCCCAACACAGAGAGCGGGTAGATTGGCTGCGTGCTTAGTCTTATCGGGGTTTCGCACCGCGGTTTCTCCCTCGTTAAGACCTGTGTTCTGTAACTGTGAACTCGCATCATCTTTTCCAAATCATTGGACGATGGGCCACGGGCGTGAGTGAAGGATAGGTTTGCAATTATAGTAATTTGTTTCCAGGAGCTGTAGATCAACTCGCTACTACATTGTTAATCTTTCAATGCTGTGTTCCTTTAAATTTAAATTTGTAACAGTCATGCAGATGCGATATATATCGCGCCCACCAGAATCTCCTACGATCCACTGTACTTATTATCCCATCATATCATATCATTTAATTTGGCTCACTATCTCGTCAGGAAATTTCATGCACTGCATGTTGGCCACCAGCACTGAACAACGTACGTCGATTCAACTTCACGTGATAAGGAGATCATATAAATCTCCTATCGAATAAAAATTCTTATTTAATGATTGCGAATGAATTCAATAGGATCAACATCTCACACATTCGACCCCGCATCTTCCCCAGCCGAATATTATATGAACCTAATATGCTTTTCCTGTCATATGCACAATCACATGCCTCCGATCTGATAGGATTCTCAATCCTTCTGCATGACAAGGCTTCCTCTGCATTCAGTCACCGACACTAACAAGAAAAATGCACATAGACAACACTAGAAAACAAACCGTTTTAACAAAAGTGCTATCTTTTGTATAAAAGAACTTTTCTTTAACGAACACTTTTTTCAAACCCAACGATTTTTGCTACTTAACCTGTTGTTAATAATGTGTGTCTTTGTGCAATTGAGAAAGACAACACTACAATGACCATACGGGTTTTAAAAACCTTGTCTATTGAGTTTTTTTAAAGACATACAGTTTATTCTTTGATATGTCTTCTTTAGTGTACTTGAATAAACAATCACTACAAACGATAAATGGTGTTTTAAATCCGTGTCTTGCGCATTATTAATTTTTAAAAACAGACGATTTCATTTAACCATTGTGCATTGTGTTGTCTTATAGCACTTAATACTAACACTACAACGACACGATTTTATAAAACTGTTGTTGTTGCACATTCTTTATTTTTTTAAGACAACGGTTTTATTTAACCGTCGTCTTTGATATGTTGTCTTTAAGCGAACTTGAATACACAACACTACAAGACAACGGTTATAAAAAAAACGTTGTCTTTGCGCATTATTATTTTTTAAAAGACAACGATTTATTTAATCGTTTCCACTTGTGTGTTGTCTTTAATAGAACTTGAATACACAACACTACAAAGACATGATTTTATAAAACTGTTGTCGTTTCACACTTTTTTTTTAAGAACAATGGTTTTAAGCGTAACTAAAACACCACATACAAAGACAACGGTTATAAAAAATCGTCGTCTTTGTGCATAATTATTTATAAAGACAACGGTTTTATAAAATAAAGTTAGATGCTACCAACATTGTGTGTGCCTTTTAATACCTTGAATAGCACAACACTACAAAGACAACAGTTTTATAAAAATGTTGTCGTTGCACGCTTTTTTATTAAGAATACATTTTTACGCATCCACACATACACTTGAACATTGATGAAATTCCACTGACGGAATTATAATTATAAGAGTATGAGTACCATATATATGCTAACCTGTGAGTGTCTTCTTATATAGACAACGAATTTTTGATTGACACAGCATCAACTAAGCCTCAATATATGTCAGCAGCACTAAACAAAAGGACTTGCATATCGTTTTTATTAGTTAGAGATTAGATACATATTATCTACTCTCGAGAGCGTATCTTTGCGACATGAATACTTATAGGCGCTAAATACTTCCTCACATAAAACTATGACTACATTGGAGTTATAAAATAAGATATCTCATATGGATTCTACCAACAAGGTCCAGAACCTTGCTCAACTGTGAGGTACTCCTCAACAATCATCGCCAAACTATTTGAGGAGAATCTGAGCACCACAACAAACTAAACCCACTACAAACAAACCAATCAAATCTCTATGATAGTTAAAGCACAAGACACAGCCAAGAGGCGGAAGGTGGCAATGTCCAAATGATATAAATTAATCCACTCATATGAGCGTAACGACCAGTTATCTTATATATACCGATATGGTTGTCGTACCAAACAGACATTTAATAAAAAATTAGTTATGGTGCCATTCTGCCAGCCTCGTCACTCAGTTAAAGTATACACATAGGACAAACCCACAAGAAAGAAAACAGGTAACCAACAGGCTGTCGAACCAACCACCAAAATCCCCACACCCAACACCTTATTTCAAAACATGAGAGACAGCAACATCATAAAGTTATTTCAATAATCTATCACTCAAATTTTCCATAGTAAGAGCCACGATGTTTTTCTGGCTACAAATAACTAACGTTTTATCAAACATCTTAAAAGAGCATTACGAAGCAACGTTATAAGTAAAAAACCCCCCGTTTATCCGGCCTACAGCCAGCAGGTAATAACACAAAATGCCAACCAAAGGACTCATGACCATGGTAAAACCTACTACAACAATACGTACTCGGCAGCTTCAAGGCTCAACCACCAAGAGACCACACTGAATATCTGCTATACTCCCAATTAAGACACAACCATTCTAAGTAAATAGGGTTCCACAGCTACATTCTTTACACTTAGAAAGATGAACCGTTGTTGTCATACAAAGACTAAGGTGTTTTACTAATAAATTAATAATAAGATGCTGACTCCAATGCGTCGAAGCTGTACATAGACGGAAAAGACCCGGTCGTACGAGTAGGAAGCACTGAGTGAGAGGCGCAACCCAGCAAAAACGCCCACTATCTAAATTGGAAAACCACAAATTGTCAGTGTATCAAGCGCTAACACATGAAAGGCCATAAACAATAAACAGTGTTTTCACATCCCACAGCTGAAGATATTGGCCTGGCAGCAATGTCCAGCTGGCCACAGCATCACGAACCAGCCAGTAATGAGTGAATTTGACCGACACTCAAAAACCACTTGGGCGTGCGGAAGAGCTGGTGCGCGACCATATGCATACATTTAGCGCATTCCTTGTGCACATGGTTAGTTAGCTACACGAGGGCCCTATGGGAATACAGACCTAGATGGGGAAGTAACTACTGCATTCGCCCATGGAATTGCCTAATGTGACATCCGCATGCTCAATGAGCTATAGTGATTGGTATTATTGTAATGTCACATCTTCACTGTCTTACAAACTGTGACACAGCTACAAGTTGCCACATCCAAAAGGCCTCTCTTTCACACAGACCCTTATGATTGCAAAATTCATTCGTGACTACAATACCTCTGTGGTGTGTTTGGCACATCGCGCTTCACAAAGTATCCAGGGATTAGGCAAACAGATCTCCTTCTAAGTTTGCTAAGTTCGAGCGGCGAAATGGACATTATCGAGCACGGAGAGCGAGCGTGGCTGAGGAGTGCTTCGTAATCTGGGGTCTTATTCTACCTACATCGGTAACCCAGCCTACTGGGTGTCTGTAATACAAAACATCTCCTTATGTTAGAATTCACTCCCACAACCATGTCTCCATAATTTGCGAGCACTCTACAAGTTAATTCTTGACCGATGAGATCTTTAGAGCTTTATTTTTATAGCCATTAGGTGTCTTGAGAGACCTAACTACATTACTCTTACTCTATGAGAACATGAAGCTAATTTTCTAATAATCTGACCTTATGTTCTCGACACCGTAGCTACTCTTGGGCGAGTCAAACATCTAATGCCTCTGTCAGCCTGTGTTGCAGAATTATCTAAAAATTACCCGATATTATTTATATATACGAGTGAAATAAAACTAGCAAATTCTATATATATTATTTATTTGCTTCACCGTCATAGATGTCATATTTTGATAAACTATTATATCAGGTAATCTTTCAGGATTAGCTCTGTATGCTCTACCTGAGGGATATCACAACTATTTCAGATACTCCAAGCGGACTTAGTGCATTTCGCAATTACTAAAGCCATAAACTTGAACACTTCATTTATACAGATCATAAGAATTGATCGAGCTCTATGCAACGCTATATAGAAAGATAATTTCCGGAGGCTCTTATCCTTAACATTACTACCTTTACATTCATTAGTTTCACATACTTCTATGGGTTACTACATACTCTCTCATTTACATACAGATTACAACCAGGCATATAACCTAAGAACAAAGTAGCATTAAGAGACAATATATTCAAAGTTTCACAAAATCTATCTTATGCTATTTAAGTATTATTACCTACCCGACTTAAACATATCTAACTATTAATCCACTGTCAACATTATTGGAGTACTATGTTATAGAAGCTAATTATAACAGGACAAAACCTTCAATGCAATGGATTAAATGCAGGAACAGTTTTTGGAACCATACGAAAAGCTCACCAGCTCTTTGGAACGCAGAGACGGACACCTTTGGTGTGCCGAACAAACACTTCATACTACAGATAGACACAACCGAGTTTGTGCACAGTCATATATTAGATGGTGTACAACATCACGATTTGTGGCCTGATCTGCCGCGATATATCCTTCCATATAAAACCACCTCAAAAGCTAAACCTAGAATATTATATTATAACTTTGCAAAAGAATGAGAATAATTTATAAAACGAAATCCTATATCAATAAGGAGCTATATTTAATAGCGGTTTCGCTAATGCGATCGAGATATGATTTATTATATTAGGATATGTAGATTCACCATCAGTAGATCAGCATATACATAGTAATTATTTTCCCTTTAATATAGAACAAGAACTAAACAGGGTCAAAAGATAATTATTGACTTATAATATGCTATTCTCCAGATTTAATATATCCTTAGAGAGGAAGAAATATGAATATACCAAGCGGTTACGGTCTTCGACTTAAAGATTTAACTTTCGAACCAGACTATCCGTCACATGAAGATTTTCCAAAAAATAGCTAATCTCCCTACCTTTCTCACAATACATAATGTTTATTGAAGATTACCTTACATTCTATATCGCTAAAACCTCTTATCCTTACTTCTCATCTTATTACGAACAGGCATTAAGCAGCTCAATGATAAAATAGAATATAGTTAAAACAAAAACAAACATCACGAGAATCCTAAAGACCCAGGAAACTTCAATACCGACACTATTCCTCTCACGACTCTCTAGACGGTTTAAAGCACGATCTTTTGTAGACAGTGCTCACCGATTTAACTCGCCCCCCGTACCTCCCCGCCGCCTACCTTCCATGTCCGGATTCTACTCCCACAACCTCCGCCCAAGCGCGAGTAGCTCGATTCTCTGATTACGCCTACTCGACATGAAGTTCCTGTCCTCAAAGATTTTTTTTAACCTTAATCCCTCACAATATCTTACTCTTATTGTAAATTGTTTTTAATGTATCTTTCTATCAGCAATGTGACTAGAACCAGCCTATAATTAACTTGTTAATCCGAGAGCCGCCTGAATGATCTCGAGAGAATTTGAAGTGTTAATAACAGCTTGTTTGGACTCCTTCTATGCTCTTATAATTGCTCTTCTTATACAAAAATACTTAAAATGATAGAGTGCACTGTTGAGTTTTATCAAGATCAATAAAACTAAACATAATAAGCAAAAGACTAGATTTTTTTTTTCTGATTTTTTTAATGCGAAAAACTACTAATACGGTTTAATTGTATGTACCTCGGCAGAAGAGTTTAATCAGTTATTTCATAATATTTCATTATCTCTAAGCTGTCTTATTACAATGTATGGTATTAGTTAAACGATAAATATTCTCCTTGTTCCCTGTTACTGAAACAACAAATTAAATTAAGATAATTGCTAGCACAATGCATCAGAATCAAACTGTTCTGAGAGAATTAGATTATCGATATAAAAAATAATGTACTGCTACATAGGTGTATGAGACAGTATATATATCTTCAAGCGATATGTTATAAATCATATAAAACTTTGGTCTTCTGCGAATTATATACAAATTGGTGAGGAAATATTATTGGCCTGTCAATCTTGCCCATAACGTTTAAGTCGAGAATAATACCATTACACATCTACAATGGTATAAAATGCAAGATCGATGTATTTATAACCGATGTGTTTTGAAAGGATTAATTGGAATTATTAGTAGGGTGAATCCCATTATCTCCCCTGCTATTGCAATAATGTGTAATGAAGCACCTACTGAGCCAAATTTTGATCGAGCCAAGTATTATACAAAATAGCCTAAGAAAGTATACCACTTTGCTCAATAAGTTTGAGGCTGACTACCATCATTTCGAGTCAGATTCCTAAGTGTTGTTAAGTTGGGAGCATTATAAAAACAAAATAACGAAGCGTGAGCAGTGCTTTTATGAACAAATATTATCCATCATGTCATGTAAGAGTGAGTCATTGAATGATTAATATATTATATAGTATATATATATATATTATATATATATATATATAATATATATATATATATATTTACAGCGGTTTCACGTGAAAAAAATACACAAATATCATTTTAGCCGGGTTACACAGCACCACAGCTATGTGGGACCGGATCCACGTAATAGACTATTGTGTACTAAGACCATCTCCACAATGGCGCCAAAGCGACCAAATTTAATTAGAGGAATGAGGGCATAGCAGTGCTCCATCCAACTGAACGAGCCATTGCACCAAATTTTTGGTGCAAGCATGAATAGTGTAGCGCCATATTTAGCGTTGGACTATTCATCCGACGCCATTATTTGGTGTGTGATTGTTTTCTCTATTTTCCCTTGCTTGTTCTTAATCTTTTTATAACTCTTTTTATCTTTTTTTTTTTTTATATTTACATATTTTTTTAAATATTTAAACTAAAATTATATATATATAGTATATATTATATATATTATATATATATTATATATATAGTATATATATATTGAATTACATTCAGGTAAAAAAAAAAAACCACCCCCTCTTTAAAATTACAAACGTGTTGGACTATTTTGATCGTTAGATGTGGTGTTGGACGATTAGGATTGTTCTATTTTATTGTTGTTTTTTTAATTAGTTTCATGTTTTATTATTAGTTGTTGGGGGTAGTTAAGGATTTTACTTGCTAATTAACCTAGGCAAGTCTATTTGTATTCCCACGCACTACGATTATATTGTAACATTACCGTTCCTCTC
The DNA here is from genome assembly GCA_009835305.1 of Ipomoea purpurea. Taxonomy (NCBI): domain Eukaryota; kingdom Viridiplantae; phylum Streptophyta; class Magnoliopsida; order Solanales; family Convolvulaceae; genus Ipomoea; species Ipomoea purpurea. Next base: position 17,367 of record VALG01014625.1, on the reverse strand, counting down.
TCTCTCTCTTCTTTCTTCGTTATCGAAGATTGCTCTGTCGAAGGCCGTTCGTGGTGTTTGACTCTCCTTCGTCTGTCCACTAGTCAATGGTCTGTCAGGTGGGGGCAGTAAAGGCAAGTAAGCGGGGACCACCTAGTCCCCGTGTCGAAGAAGGTATTTTTTCCCCCTTTCGTGTTTTCGGCTTTGTTTTGTGTTTTGTGTGTCAGTTTTGTTTTCTTGTTGTGGGTATGAATTTGCTCAGCCATATTCAATCTGTGTTTATGGTGGGCGGATAATGAGTTTCTAATTTTTTAGTGCAATTTGTGTATCTAGATTGTTTTCCCCTTTTATGTGAATATTGTGTTATGTTTTTTATTAAGGGTAGTTTTGAGTGTTGTTTGCTGTCCTTTTACACTTTCGTTCCCCTTTTTTTTTGGTCTGTTGCCAGTGGAGGCCATATTTCGAAACTGTGTTCGATTTTTTGTTTTTCCGGTGGGTTACCGGTTGGTGTCAGTTAGGTTGTTTGGTTTTTTTGGTGGGTGTCTTTTGGGGGAGGGGGGATGGATTATGCTCGTTTTTATGATATTGGATAACACGCCTTATGAAGCGCAACATAATTATATCAATATATCATACATTGTATGATCCAATTTATCCCATCTGCAACTTGTTTCTCTTTTTTATTTTATTTTATTAAACTTGCTCCAATGAACCATTCATGGTCATATGAGTAAATTCTCCAGTGGCCTTCCATGTTTTGTAGTAACCCATGATTTTCAATTTAAGATATTCTTATATTGTTATTTATTACAATTTCCCCAGAATTTCCACTGTGTTTTATTTTTTTCCCTTATTTCTTCCAGATATGTATATTTTCCTATGTACTCTATCGTTACTCTACTTCACCAGGATCGTGTAGATGTTCCGGATATTGGTTTTTTTTTTTTTTTCCCAGCTGGTTTTTTAAACAATGTGTGGCATCAATTATATCATTGCACGTGGTTGGTTTATATTAATTGCTATTGTAACTGCTTGTATTTGTTATTACTGCCAATTGACTGTTCTAAAATACGCTGATTTTTTTTTGTTGTTGTTTTGGGTTGTTATATTGTCTGGATATGTTGCAGGTTATAGAAGTCAAAGGTTATCTCAGTCTTCAACATGGTGCCTCGCACGAGTTGCAAGAGCGATGATGATTTGTTGTTTCGGCCACATTTTGGCAGTTTCTTGCAAGACTACAAGAAGACCATGGTTGTGAATGCCATCGTTTAATTGTTTGTGTGTGTGTGTGTGTGTGTGTAAGGCTGTTTTTATAAATAGTACGTACCACCAACTCAAACTCTTATCAAGTGTTTCTACTATTGTGGATTCTCGATTCTTAATAAATAATACTGTTTGTCACCGTGTGCTCCTTACGGTCTTGTATTTTATTGTTGAACTAACATTTCCACTTGTTTCCTTTTGTATTCTATTTGTGTGGCACAACCTTCGCATTCTAAGGGGATACTTGTCTCCAATTACTCCGTGTTCTCCAATTCTCCAGGTTTGAACCGTGTGCATATAGGTAGGTTTATTATGTGCATGTGGTGGTGTTTCACCGTGAGCGTGGTGCACACCTGTGAATGAAAGTGGAAGAGTTGTGCATCAACAAGTATAGCTATGTTGCAATCCCAGTTTATGAACCCATTTTAACCCTGACACAAGCTCGTGCTTTCTTTAAAATTAGTCATGTACTGCACCAATACACGATAATTAACTGCATATGTATTTTTCAGTCCCAATCTGATAACGGTCGTAATACATGTCTACACTCTATTAATTACCAATATACCACTGTGCACCAGGAACGTGCTCATTTTTTAATTACTAAATGCACACAGGTCCATCTAATCATATATTATTAATTTTCAACATCTCAACTAGATTCACTGTAAATAGTTTTGGATAGTCCAACACAAAACAATAACAAAACATGTCTCCCAAATAATAAAAACAGAATATACTAAGCGAATACTAATTTTCTAGACCAATGAATCTGTCCATGGCGGTCGACGTGTCCATGTATGACACTTCCTTCCCCATTTTTCTTTCTCTCGGTTGCTTTTTCTTAGTTGCTTGTTAATCTCTTTCCCACTGCATTAGTTCTTCCGCAAATTCCTAGGTGTTTTTATTGTAATTTCTCCCAATGGTAGTAAGCTCCAAGTAGTGAATTCAATCAAAGATTGGTTGGTACGACGACTCTTGTTGTCTTGTCGTTTCAACATGCCTTTCCTTTCTTTTACTTCTCAGACCAATAGTCAATCCCTCACCAACTTACACTCAACGATCTTATATTTAGCAGTACGTTTTGGGCAAAAGCTACTCCTGCACATGAAAGAGCCGATTAGTTGGTCCATGTCCAGGATGATTTTGACAAATTTGGTACACATTATAGTATATGCTTGACCATTGTTGATTTATTAGTGCCAACATATGTTCATGTCATTGCACATCTTATTTGCAGCTTGTTAATGGTAATGTGATCTATTTTTGGTTTATCTATTTTTTTTTTTGGTTTGCGATGTGTCATGTTTAGTAGCTCCATCTGCGCACACATTTGTTTTGGTTTTGACGTATTTGGTGGCATCTCATTAGTCAACATCTCTTTTCAGTGTGCACTGATATGATATCACAATCTGCTCGTACTTATGGTTTCGTAATCCTTTACTCACAATTATGTTCCAAAAACTACCACTATTCTTTCAATTTTGTTCACATTGAGAGTATTAGTTTTACAGATTCTATTTGTAATACTATTCCAATTAATGGCATCACTGTCGAAAATTTAACAATCATAGAGTAGTTTTAATTGCTTTTTTGATTCCGTATAAGTACCTGAGATTGTCGTCACCATGTGTTCTCAAAAATCGCATCATGGATGCGACTTCACCTATCTGCGTCTTCTTGCCGTCTGATGGAGGGTTGCCGGTTGAAGGGTGGTTCATCAATGTATTTGTAGTTTCAAAAATCCCCCTTACCCGCATACTTCTTCCAAGAAAGAATCCTACGTACTTACATTTCCTCTTAATTATGTGTAATTTCAGTCAAATATATCGTAATTGTCCCTAATGAATATACAGAAATTTCCCTTTCTTACTATAATTAAGATTCTTAGTCAATTAATTTCCTTACATCTGAACCGTCTATTTGTTTAAATCTTATGACCCATATATTGTCCACACGTTTTTATTTTAAAGGTGTTTGCATGTGAATACAACTATATAATATATAATATATATATAATATATATATATATATATATAATATATATATCATTTGAAAGATCATTAAGACGTTTAAAACAAGACTAATATTCATATAATTAATTAAAATTTAAATTACATAAATATAATTAAAGTTAATTTATTAAATTTATTAAATACAACTATATATTAGATTAAATAATAAAAGTAAAATATAAACTTTTAATTTATGAGAATATAAATTATTTAGTGTAGGAATAAATTTGACGTAGAATTGATGTAAAAATTTTTGGGAATTTATTTTGGTGTAAAATTTGGTGCTTTAGATTTAGATGCCTAACACACATATTTAAAAAATAAAAAAAAAAAAAAAGAAAAAAAAAAGGTAAGAAGAGAGAAAGTGTTCATGAAGAAGAAGAAGTAGACAGGGTCGGATTTTGGGCTGTGCAAGCTGCGCTACAGCACAGGGCCCCAAATTTAGAAATACAAATTAAAAGTTGTCAATTAACTTAAAGGTTCTATGAAGAATTGTTGGAACATGTGTTTATTGTATTTCAATTTCAATTTCAACTTGGAGGTCAAAGTTCAAGATTGCATGTTGCTCTAGCTTTGGATATCTTCATATATTTTATTTTTTTCTTTGCAATACATATTGATTTAAAATTGTGATTTGATAGGGTCTAATTTATTTAGCAGAACAGATATACAAAAATCTAAACCTGGAAGGAGAGAAAGTGTTAAAAGTCAAACTTATCAATGGACAAAAAACTGAGTTGTACCTCGTTCGTGCGGTCATACAACTCGTCATGTAGTTTTCGTCCCTCCTCGGCTTCTCCGTCCGTAACGTAAATTTTCTCGTTCATTCAAAATTCGAAGTATCAGTGAAATTAACCTAATCACGCTCTATCTGCTGTCCTTTTCCTGCGCGGCCAGCCGGCCACTATAGTCCAGTGAAAAATCCTAATCTCCTATACCAGAGAGAGAATCTAAGCAGAGAAGGAGACAGGGCCTAGTCTGACATGTTAGAGACAATGAAATTTTAAGTACTTTGACAGGTAAAGATATTGTCTCGCACTCTGGGTATCTCTATTCTCTAGTTTGTGCTTCTCCTTCTGCCTTGACAATTCTTCTAGTTTTAAACTTTCATTAGATTATTACTTGTTAAACTTGAATATTTTATTCCTAATTAGTGACTAATCCTGTTAAATTATAAAGGCTTTCTTTAGCATTTGAGTCTTTGATGACAGCGAATTTGAGGTGTATTAGATTTTTTTTTTTTTTTTTTTCATTTTGATCCAATGCCTTAGAGTCTCAATTAATATAATTTGGGTTCACAACTTTCATTACTCACATAAGTAGGACATGATGGATGAAAACTCACCGCATGTACCACTTCTCGTCAAATTGAGAAGTTAACAGACAAGGTGGAAGAATTCCACCTTAGGATTAACTTTCGATTTGACTGGAATGGTACTTATTTTGGAATGACCGAGAAGTGAAAAACTCATTGGAAGTACCACTTCTAGGTCAACCAAGAGTTAACCGACAAGATGTAAGAATTCCACCTTATGGTTAACTTCTCTATTTGACTGAGGATTGGTACTTATGTCGGGAATGACCAAGAAGTGATATTTTTGGTGAGTTTTCATCGGTCATGTAGTTGAAATGACCAAATCTAGAAAAAATCAAAGTGGAGCACTACTTATGTTAGGAATGAAAGTTGTGGACCTAAGTTGAAGGACATTCCAAAGTAGGACCAAAAGTGGGGAAAAAACTCTAAATTTGTCTCTTTTTTTTTTTGGGATAAAAAAGGAAGGGGGACACCCGTGTCTAACTAGTACAATCTTCCCATTGGCACCACGTTAGGATGCCTGCCAGATCATCTTTAAGAGCATTCACCACAAGCGCAGGTGGTGTTTCCATGATGGTAGTACCGGCCGTGAAATTCCCAGCATTTGTTGCCAAGATATCGACTGCCTTATTTTGCTCTCGGACGATGTGAACCAATCTCCATACACCCATTCTTTCAAGCTCACTCTTACATGCATGGAGAATGTTGTCAACAGCACTGCTCACGCTTCTGTTATTGTTAATGCCCAACTACAACACTGGAATCTGACTCGAAAATGATGGTAGTGCAGCCAACTTTTGAGCAAGTTGGATACCTTTCTAGTCGCCTTTGTATACTACTTGCTCGATCAAATGGCTCAGGTGCTCTACACATATTGCAAATAGCAGGGGAGAAATGGGATCACCTTGTCTAATTCATCTACTCGGTTTGAACCACTTCGATTGTTTACCATTGCATGTGATGGCTAGACGTAAGTGCAAATGCAGGCCATAATGTTCCTCACCATTCGTAATTGAAGCCAATATCATGTAATATAGCTTGGATAAACTGCAGCCTATCGTAGGCTTTTCTAGATCAACCTTCAAAATCATCCATCCAGTGCTGCCACTTTTTATTTTCATAGTGTTTTATACCTCTTGATAAGCCAGAATATTATCTGAAATCTGCCTCCCGGGTACAAAACTCGTTTGGTGTGGTCCAATCAAACTCGGCATGATGCTCTTTAATCTTGAAACCATGCCTTCGTTAGTATTTTGTAAGAGACATTACAGAGACAATGGTCAAAGCTGTAACATATTCCGAATTAGGGTCTTCGGAATAAGTGTAATAAGGGTGTCATTGCGCAGTCATCCGACATTATGCTAGTATGAGAAAATCTAAGGCAAATCTGGAAACCCTTCACTAATTGTATCCTTGTGTGTTGTAGAATCCGACATGGAAGCCATCGGGGCCTAGGCTTAAACGGGACATGTCAAAGATCGTGGCTTTAACGTCCTTAGAGAAAGGTTGTTGATTTCCTGCCAATCTGAGCATATATACATTGGAGTCTTCCTTGTAGTGAGAGCTAGGAGAGTCTGTTACTTCTTCAATAACAAGTTGGTAAAATAATTGCAATATGATCCAGAGTCTGGTCCTCTCCTTCAAGTCGAAAGCCGCCGTTTCATCCCTAAGGTTTTTAATCGGGAACAAGCATTTTACTACAGTAGCTGCATGGTAAAATCTTGTATTGCGATCTCTGGAGGTGATCCAATCTTATCTCGATCGCTGAAACCATAAAAGCTCCTATTGATATAGGATTTCGTCCAATTCTTTCCTGAGTTTATTATCTAGTTTGTTGAGGTCCGAATGGAAATGTTGCGCAAGGCTATGTTGTACACCATCTAATCTGGCAACACTTTTTTTTCTGTGGAAGATGTTCCCAAAGGTCGTTCTGTTCCAAGCTCTAGCTTTTCCGCCGCTAGTCTCATGTTGTCCTGTAATGTACTTACTAGACTCCATAATTGGTGGATAAGTTGATGGAAGGTCGGTAGGTAATCCAAACTGCATGAACTTGAAATTCTTCTTATGCTACTTTGTTCTAGGACTGCTGGTCGAATCAACAGGGATAGTGATCCGAGGTACCATAGGAGATTAAGGATAGATGCCTCGGGAACTTTATCTTTCAATCTACGTTGCATAGAGCTCGATCCAATCTTGCACCTTTAAAAGTGTTCAAGTTTAGACCGCGAACCAAAGTCCGCTTGGCACATGAATATCCCAGGTCAACAAGGCCCTCCCGAAGATCCGGTTATTAAATCTGCACAACGTGAAGCACTAAAATATCAATATTGCTAGTTTCTTCCCTACATAAAACTGAATTAAAATCTCCCACAGCAAGCCAGGCATAGTTTATGCCCAACTTGTGTTGAGAAAGGTCATTAAACAACTTCTTTCTCAAAGAGGTGGTTGGGTTACCTTAGACCATGGCTATTAACCAAGGTTCACGATTCTCATCCATTACTTTAAGTAGCACAAATTGGAGATGGTGTGGAGGATTTCCACCGAGATGGTCTGTCTCTAGAACACCCAAATACCCCTAGAAAAACCTACAGCCTCGACCCTAATCCATTCGTCGAAGCCAAACTTAGAACAAATTCTGTTTGCCTAATCCCTGGATACTTTGGGTACCAGCAAACACACCACAGAGGTATTGTAGTCACGATGAATTGCAACAAGTGCGGCGAAATAGATTGGATGTCGCACCCTAGCAGTTCTAAACAGGGAGTGAAAAAACAAAAGCTCAATTGAGCATGCGGATGTCCACATTAGGGCCATTCCGGCAAGCATTCTCCCCATCTTCTTCCATGGCCCCATTCGGAGGATCAACCATGTCAAGAAATATGCTATCCTCGTCTCCACGCCCAAGTTGGTTTTGGTGCTCCAAATTCACCATTACTGCTGTTCATGCTCCTCACTGTGGTGTCGGACCACTGTTTTTGTTATGGCCTTTCCTCTAGCTGATCCCCGAACTACTATGTCTTCCAATTCTACAGCCGCTTCCTTGGTTCCCACTCCGACCTCCCCTTCCTCTATAGTTCCACGCATTGGGGTGTCATACCTATGTCCTTCTGGTTAACGTGCTGGTGGAACCAATTCCTTCATATTGGACGCTGGTACATCTCCCTAAATCCCGAGTCGATTGCCATACCATGGTATGAGTCCCTTTGTTTGGGCATAGTTCTAGATCAATAGAGTTCTCTCTAAGCCTTTAAGAGGTGCTAACCGACAATTGCTCTCTGGATTAGGGTCTTGAACAACCTTGATTAGTCCTTGTTGATCACTCTGTTTGGGACTTGGTTCTATTCACCCTGGTTACTGTTTTCCTTGGTGCCCTTCGATCTTACGAGTGACGAGCATCCATGGCCCAAATCTATATGCATACGGTGCTTCCTTGGTACTGGCTTTCCTCATGAGTGGTGATTCTATCATTTGGACATTGCCACCTTCCGCCTCTTGGCTCACTCCATTCTACTGGTCATTTGTCTGCTTGGGTGCGCCATTCTCTCAACCACACTAGTTTTGGCGATGTTCGTAGATACCACACTTGAAGCAAACCGAGTGGATACCTCATAGTCAATGGGGAAGACCTTACGCCTAAGTCTATACTTCGAAAGAAAATGACATCAATCTCTACACATAAACATGCAAACCTTCCCCTTGAAATCAGGCTTGTAGCGTCATCAATCTTGATGGCTCCCATTAATTTTGTCTCTTATTTTCATCAGAATTTCTTCATCAAAGTACTCTATCGAGAGGGAAGGTAGCCGAACCCACACTAACAGCTTCTCGATTTTTTCGTCTAGGGGGTCGAAGTTAGGCGACCATTCTTGAACGATAAGATAGTGATCAAGAATCATCCACGACCCTTCAAACTTGGCATAGTTGTAGTCTAGTTGTGATTCAAACTTCACAAGAAAGTAATCGTGCTCTAAAGAAATAAGTTCAAAGTTACCTTGAGGTCTCCACATTGCTTGAAGTCGGCGAAGCAAGTAGGATTAGCCTACTGTTCTTCCCAAGAGTATGATAATCAGAGTCCGGCGCCAAGGTCTTCTGATTCTCAATTTTTCTTCTTTCATAATCTTGATTGCAGGGTGTTAAGCTTACTAGGTGCTTTCTCCCATCTCTTCATCATCCGATGCAACCTCATGTCCAGACCTTCTGATACTATTGAGACCTTGTTTCTTCCCCGTAGACTTTGCCTATAGGAGGTCACCGGCGAGTTGCCCGGGCCACGCTCGACCTGTTGCGCTTTAGGGATTAGGGGTGATTCTTGCACTATGCTAGCAGTTGGGGATGCGTCGGTTGCATCTGGTGCAAAATCATCATGTTTGGTTTTCTTGGTGCTACGTACTAGAAGATCTTGATCTTCCGGTGAGCGCTTATCTGTTTCTTCCGATGACATTAAAGAGAGCATGCCTTCCATGATATGATAAACCATATTTCTTTTCGTTCTTTCTCTATGATATTCTAAATTTGTCTTTTTTGGTTATTTCTTGCAACCCATTCTTGTTTAGAGTAGAAGTTCAATCCCCAATCAGAATGATCTGATGTTCCATTTCACTACTGGAAATCTGAAATTTCCGACCACTTGGAAAGTGATCTTAAATCAAGCTGAAAGCCTTGTTCCGACCATTTTTGATATCCGAAAAAACCCTTGTTGCTATTTCCGACCACTTTTTGCTTTCAACTTAATTTAAGATCACTTTCAGGTGATCGAAAATTCAATAATTTCAATAGTGATTTTTGCCCCTTTGTGGCGATTGATATTTAGATGTACGCAAAAGCTATCAAATTCTTGAATTGAAATTCATCAACTCATCTAATGAAGACAAGTATCCAATTCTATATGATCTGAAAGGTAAAGTTACCAACTTTATATTTCTTGACTAAACTGCCCATTCCATCCATTTTGCTTGCCCACTGTTATATCACGATTCACCAGTAAGACAATCACGGAGTTGAGACTACACGTGTAGAGCCGTAGAGTGCATTTATGTCATGGTAAAAATAACTACCGACAAGCTTAATGGGCGTAGTATAGCAGCTGGAAAGTTAATATGTTTCATTGTCAATAGTTATGTTGTGCATCTGTACCATGCATGGTGCATACAGATGCAAAAACGACGTTCGTTTTATTAAAAACGCGCGTCTCCCTTTAAAAAAAAAAAAATTCAGGTTCGATTCCTAGCAACAACATTATGTTGTTCATTCATTATGGAATTTTAGTTCATAATTATGGAATTATAGTTCATCGATTATGGAATTATAATTCATCGATTATGGAACTATAGTTCATCGATTCTGAAATTTTAGTTCATAGATTCTGGAATTTAGTTAGTTCATTCATAGATTATTTTATAGTCATCATAGAATTATAGTTCATCGATTATGGAATTATAGTTTCGAACCTATTTTTTTTTTTAAGGGGAGACGCGCGTTTTATTAAAACGACGTCGTTTTTGCATCCGGATGCACATGCTTGGTGGCGTTGGTGCATACGGATGCACAGCATAATTTGCCGTCAATCATCGTAGTATGTCAATAAATTTTTATTTTTTTTTGTCCGCATGGACTTAGTTCATTGATTTTGTAGGTAATATTTTAAAAAAAATAAATCAAAATTCGAACTTCGACAATAAGTACAATATGGTTGAAATGGGCAAAATCCCTTGTGCTCATTGACATTTGGATACATCTTTCCAAATGCCGTCTCGAATTGCCGGAATTGGGGTTGAAATTTAAGTTTTTAGGAAAAAGATTTTTTTTTTTTTTTTTTTTTTTTTTTTTTGTGGTAATTTTAAGCAACTTTGGAGGATTATTAATGAAAGCTTTTAGGTGAACTCGTGGGGCGACTTTAATTTATTAGGTGCGTAGTAAACTGCCTTTTGGTCTTCTTGTTCGCTAGGAGCTTGCCCTCTTTCATCATGCAAGATTCTCCCAGCCCACCAATTCCACTTGTTTATTTATCATTACACATTTTTTAATGATTTAATGTTTGAGGATTGCAACTGCTCTCTAAAGCTTCCATTTTTAAATGACAATTAAGCTGACATCTTTTGCTACCATTTTCCTCATCTAAGCCACCACTTTGAAGGTTTACATGTTTTTCCCATCCCATATGCAATTTGACTTGGATGTGTTGCTGATTCATTTTCCCTTCTTGTTGGGCAGAGATCAACAAATTAAGAGTCTAATCCAAATTAGATGGATTATGAGGTGGAGGTCTAAAAGGTAAAATTTAGCACCTGACTCTCCAAAATGTGGTAGTATAATGAAATAAAATTGTGTCTTATGAGTTATAGCTTTTGGCGCAGTACTAAGTTCTTGATCTAACAAATGGTACCAAAGACGAGTCATGGTAACTTTTGGCTTAGTAGTAAACGCATGATCTTAACGTTTCTTAGGGCATCAACATCAGTGAATTTTAAGGTGTTTTTTTTTTTGTTTTGTTTTTTTTCTTTTTTTTGCAAACGAAAAAATTAGGGCATGATTTTTATCGAGATAGAGGGTGAGAATTTAGGAAATTTTTATTCACGCAAATCAAAGTTTTTGTGGGTCCTAGAAAAGAAGGAAATCACGTGCAAATAGCGCCCTACCACGCCCAACATGGCGCTCAATGTGTCCTTTTTTTTTCTTTGGCAAAACTGTTTTCTTCTTTCATTTTTCTCTCAAAATGTTGAATCCCAACCCTAAGGATCTTCACATCCCGACTTGACAGAAAATGGAGGCTCGAACTCATAATCTTCCAAATGGAAGTTTAACCCAGATACCATTGGACCACATAGTCCTGGTAGATTATGCAAATTATAATAACTCAAAAATTCAGTAAATATAGTCAAATAAATTAGTAAGTTAAGCCCATATCAATTCCTTCTCCTTTTTTTTCCTCTCTCCTTGTTGCTCTTAAAAATCTCTAAAAAAATAAAATAAATAAATAAATAAATAAATAAAAACACCACAATTGAAGTTGGCTATTATATATTAATTAAAAAAAAAAGTCATTCTTCAAACTCTGATCTAAATGGATATTTTAATCTACTTATTGCGGCCGCCTCATGTGCGTCATTGCCATTTAGGACTATTCGTTTTCTGTATTGTGATCCCAGCAAACTAACGCTACAGAAATGGTGGACAACCTATCGGCCGAAGAGTGGCTATGGCGTTCACAAGAGCTTGTCCCGGTGGCGCTGGAGAAGGCCAGGAAGGTTAAAGGATTCCCCAGAAGGTGGAAGGTGATTATTTCCAAATTGGAGCAGATCCCATCAAGATTGTCAGATTTGTCTACCGCATCCTTTTTCTCCAAAAACGCTCTGTGTAAGGAGCAGCTGCAGGCAGTATGGAACACACTGAATGAAGCAATTGAGTTTTCTGAGATGTGTGCGAAAGAGAAGTATGAGGGAAAGCTTCGGATGCAAAGCGATTTGGATGTTTTATCTGGGAAATTGGATCTGAGTTTACGCGATTGTGGGCTTTTAATCAAGACTAGGATGCTGGGTGAAGTTACTATGAACACTGTAGCAGAACCAGAACCAGAAGCAGATAGAAGGAATTTAAGAGAATTGCTTGCCCGGCTTCAAATAGGGCACTTGGAAGCTAAGCATAGGGCTCTTGATGGCCTTCTTGAAGCCATGAAAGATGATGAAAACACCATTCTGGAAGTCTTGACCCGTAGCAATGTTTCTGCTCTAGTCCAACTACTCACAGCATCTTCTCCTCAAATGAGAGAAAAGGCAGTCACAGTGATCTGCTCACTTTCAGAATCTGGGTGTTGTGAGAAATGGCTAGTTTCAGAGAAAGTGATTCCCCCTCTTATTCGCCTTCTTGATTCCGGGTCTGCTCTGGGTAAGGAGAAGGCTGCTATTTCTCTTCAGAGATTGTCAATGTCAGCAGAAACTGCCGGGTTGATTGTTGGCCATGGAGGGATTAGGCCATTGATTGAGATCTGTCATACCCAGGATTCTGTTTCTCAGGCTGCAGCTGCTTGTGCACTGAAAAACATATCTGTTGTGCCCGAGGCCCGACAAGGTCTTGGCAACGAAGGCGCCGTGGAGGCGATGATCAATCTTCTCGATTGCAGTACGGGTCCCGAGTTAAAAGACTACGCCGCTCAGTGCTTGCAGAACATCACTTCCAGTTCCAGTGATGATGAGCTTAGAAGATGTGTTATTGAGGAAGGTGGACTCCCAAGCCTGGTTTCATGTTTGGATGGGGTGTTAGTGTTACCTCATGAATCTGCAGTCGGGGCGTTAGCGAATTTGGTCGGCTATGTCCCCGTCGAGACATTGGTTTCACTCGGTGTCCTTCCAAGATTGGTTCATGTCCTAAAAAATGGATCAATTGGTGCAAAGCAGTCTGCAGTGTCTGCAATCTGCAGAATTAGTACCTCTTCCGAAGCGAAAAAGGCGGTGGGCGAGAGCGGATGCATCCCGCTTCTCGTCAAGACGCTTGTCGTGGCAAAAGAGAATAACGGGTTGAGAGAGGCTGCCGCTCAAGCAATTGCCAGCTTGATGACCCTCGGACAGAATTGCAGGGAAGTGAAGAAGGATGACGATAGCGTGCCAAATCTGGTGCAATTGCTCGACCCGAGCCCTCACAACGCTGCCAAGAAGTACGCCGCTTCTTGCCTGGTGTTGCTGTCGTCGAGCAAGAAATGCAAGAAGCTAATGATCTCCCACGGGGCGATCGGATATCTCAAGAAACTTAGCGAGATGGATGTCCCGGGTGCCAAGAAGCTACTCGAGCGTCTCGAAAGAGGGAATTCGATATCTGGTTTGTTTAGTAGGTGAAGTACAACTTCTGCATAGTCTGACTTTGGATTTCAATATCTCAAACAAAGTGACATTAACTGCAAAACATAGAGCTTGTTAACCTATGCAACTTGATGTACATCAAATAAGAATATAAATTGTGGAAATCATCATTCTAGTTTTCTTCTTTATATTTACAACATTAATTTGTGATTCTTTGGATTGAAATCCTATACTAGCTAGTGTACAATTGATAGATCTCTCATTCACTATGGAAAAAAGGTTAATTGTCCATTGCAATCCTGCCTGCATTGCCATTTTATTACTTGCTTGGCCAACTAACACCCCTATTACTGCGAAATGGATTTTAGTCTTTTAGAGAAGCCATTGCTTGCTCTGCCACAACATCACCTTTTTGGGTACTGACGGGATAATTGGATAAGTTAGACCTAATTCATAACACTCTTAGTCTAAACTGTCAAAACAATTAAGATAGTAACGATCAGGAGCTAAGCAGAGAGCAGGTGAGACGATTGCACTAAACACAAAATCAATGCACTTATTAGGGTGTATAACAATTTATTAAGGAATCATTGCACTTTTCCACCTAGCCACCCGGTCAACTAGTTTGCGCCCATTTGGTCCAGTAGTCGGTCATGCCAAGACCGCTGACCGGCGGAATAAATAGCTCGCCCCAACCGGGTTGTGGGCCCAACCACTGTCAGAAGCCGCGGCCCACGTGTTCAGATGCATGCTTGCCTCCGCGGGCCCGGTACATGGACCCCACGTGCCCGTCATGCCGGAAGACCAGGCATAGATCCCTAGGCTCCTTATAAATACAGCGTTTATTACCCTTGAGGGGGACTTTTCACCTACTAAACACACTGTAATTAAGAGGTTTCCGATTACGTTATTAGACCGGTGTACCTATTACTTATATAGAGCAATTGCACTTATTAGACTAGATTAATTAGTCATTGACTAGTATAAATACTGAGCCCTGGGGCATCAAGGGGGACATGCTCAAACTTGTATTCAAATTATCAGCAATACTAGTTGTCTTTGTATACTGATACACAAATATTTTTCGGTAACATTATTACTGTATAATACTCTTTTTTCTCGTGTGACAAAACGCATCTTTCCAAGCACCTGCTTGCCAATAAAATTACACATTGTGCAATTCACTAATCTAACTATTCTGATCACTACTGCTCTAATGTCATTGTTAAGACTTTACTTAGGATGTGTTTGATTCATTGGTTTAGCTATTAGTAATGGGAATCAAAGTCATTGTTATTGTTTGGTTGACAGGTTTTTAAAACACTAATATGAAATTTGATTACCCCTTAATTAGAAAATTCATTCCTTAATAAAATAAGGGTTTCATTCCATTATTCATCATCTTAATTGGTAATTTTTTTTTTTTAAAAGACTTTATTAATAAAAAGGAAGGGAAGCCAGTTACAAGGTCCGGATGGACTTAGGCCACATGGCCTAAATCCTACTAATAGCTAAGTAAGGAAAAGTAAAATAAGAGAGAATAACATAAAGTGGCCCCGGGCTTAACATGCATGCCCAAGCCCTATGCTAGCTATCACTAACTAATCGTAGGCAGGAGTATGTCAAACCGTAAGAGACTTGAGAGCTGCACCAAAGTCACGTACAGCCAACTGCATCTCCGCCATCATGTAATCTTGAAGCACAAGTAGCGAGGATAGATGCCGTCGGGTGTCACAAAACGTGGCCCCCCAGCCAGTTGCACTACAACCACTACACACCATAATGCCGCCTAGCCGGGTGCACCACAATTGTAAACTCCGGAACGCTATCGACTGCCCTGTAGAACCAAGCATGCAACAAGGATAATGCAAGATAGCAATAGCACGCAGACGACAAAGCAGAGATGTACAAGCTAACAATGGCACGCAGGGCCTAAGTCAGTAATGGCACGCAGTCCTGAGACAGAAATACAGGTAGGATCCGAGCCAATAAATCATAACACGCACAAGGCAGCCAATAGCAAAAACTCCCGATCAGCACCAGCACGAACTTAGAACCAACCCTAACGGATTAGCTACTATGGGCCAAACAGCAAGCCTGGACTACCGCAACGGATTTGAAAAACACCTACCCGGCCACCGTTCAGCCCGGCTACGATGCAATTTTTTACCGCTTGCATCGGCGTTGAGACCTGGTCTTTTCCAAAGATGCCTGCAAAGGCGAAACCAAAAAGAGCCCAAGACCTTCATGCCTCCGAAGTCAAAGAAGCAGCACCTGCAAAAATAGAAACAAGATAGAACAAAGGTAGCATCGTGTTCCCATGACCCAACTATCACATCTATCTCGGGTGAGTGTTTAAGTTTATAACATGCTGACACGAACAAAAGCAACCCCCCAAATAATAGCCCGTCCCCCGGAGTCCAGAAGGAACTCAGCTACTATTGGCCAGCAGCAAGCCTGACCAGGTCAACGGATTTGATAATCCTGCCCGGCACACCGTTCAGCCCGGACTAGGGTGCCCTGTTGTACCGCAGCACCTTACGTTGAGACTGAACACTGCAAGCACGGGCTTCCCGGTCTCCAGAGAACCTCACACACTCACTGTTTTTAACTCCCAATCCACTTTCTTTTCATCCCAAATCTCCTTTTTCTCACTCCAATTCTTTTCAATTCTTTTTTTTCACTCATTCCTTTCCCATCATTTGTTCTATCCTACTGTACAAACCTCTCTACTTCTGTTTATTTTAATCCTTTTTACTTTCCTTTTCCTGCCCAATCTTTTCTCGTTCTTATACTTCTCTCCCCTCTGGCACCCCCGTTATCTCTGTTTTAATGTACTCCTCACGCAAAAACCTCTTGTGTACAAAACATAATCGGCAAATACCCACGACTTAAGTCGCACAAAACGCTCTCCGAAGCAACCCACACGCGTGACCGCAACTTTCCGCGGACCCTCATCCCAATATGGACACCCACAGATACCGAATTATCCGCACCCCTCCTCTATTCCCCAGCGATACCGTCAATCGCGTTCCGCTTCCACGTGTGGGCACCACGTACCCGTATCCGACTAATAGTCCTCAACGGCCACTGGTTTGCCAGCACCTCGTCGTCTAGCATTCGCTAACCTGGAAGCAAGCCCGGTCCGTTCCGCATGAGTCTCGCGTAAATCCCACTGCGCGCGTCCCTTCCGTTCCGCTTAGCCCCGATGATGGCTACCGCAACTTTCCGCAACTCGACCCACGCTACGTATTTTCCGGCGCGATTTTTCTGTGCAGCCTGAGCGGTTGCGACTGCACCGAAGTCGCTCTCAAGCGAAAACTCGCACAGAGAACCACAAGAACCGGAGTTTGGTCAACAACCACATTCTTAGATGGGCATCCACCACCGGTACCGCAACTTGTCCGAGGACTCTTGGGCACCAAAACAGAGTTAAAACCAGCAAAATAGCTACGTCTTACGCAACATCTCTGGGCCACCACACGTGGATATCCCCCAACTGATTATCCGCATACACACTTGGGCAAACGCCTATTTAGACCCAACTCATATAGCGGCGACACAATTGTTCCGGCCCACATCGGTAAGCAGCCAACAAAACTAAATCCTCGCGGACAAACTTTCCGCAACCGCTCGGGCTTCCCTGCGTTCGCATCACAGTCCGCAACGGGCCTGGCACGCACGACGTTCGAGCTTCCAAGAAAACAGCCAATAAGTCCGCAACTTTCCGCAACCTCGCTCTGTCAGCTGCGCGTCATACCGCAACCAACTCGTGGCGCCGCCGCGTCGCTGGAACAATGGCACAACTCGTCGCCACTGAGAAAGATGCCGCTACGATTCTTTTAAGGCACGGCCACGGTAAGGGCCGCAGACTTTCCGAACTTTGGGCACCCACGTAACCCCAAACTTTCCGCAAACTTGGGCACCACGTACCCCAACTTTCCGCAAACGGTTGGGCTACCCTGGCGACACCAGACTTTCCGCAACTTTCCGACACACCTGGGTG
>VALG01014619.1:0-15088 GCA_009835305.1 Ipomoea purpurea | reverse complement strand
GGGTCCTTCCGGCCACTTTTCCGTCAAAATTTCACGGAAAAAAAATTCTCCATTTTTCCATCTGCCGGATCATCCGAGACATCGGAAAAGTAAAATGTCAATTTTAACACGGCTAAAAATGGAGAATTTTTTTTTCCGGTGAAATTTTGACGGAAAAGTGGCCGGAATGACCATTTTTACAAAAAAATCAATAGTCGTGACTAAAATTGCAAGGGTTCAAAAGTCGTGGATCAATTCTGCCAGTGCCACTATAGTCGTGGGACCAAAAGTGCAAAAAACTCAGGTTAATTATTGTTAATTGAGTTTGATGGAATCATTAACTCATCGGAGGATGAATTTCAAATTTGGATTTTAAATATAGAAGGATTTCAAAATCATATAAAGTAACAAATTGGTGTGCTTTGTGCGTGTGTTTTGCGTGCGTGCGTCGAGCGTGATCAAAACTTCCACTAATCTATCTTTCTCGCTATATGTATTAGGCTTATTGGAATAGTCTGCCACATGTGTGCAAATTTATTATATATACAAAAAAAAAAAAAATAGATAAAATAAAGTATTGGATTGAAAATTAAAATAGATTTACCTCCTGAACAATTCCAACACCTAGGGTGGGTTTGGAAACCCGGAAATGACTTCTGGAAGTCATTTTTCCTGTGTTTTTGGTGTTTGGTTACATTGGAAAGATGACTGGGTCAAAGGAAAAATTGCGGGGTGGAAGTCAATTTGGAAAATGAAGGAGGATTTAATGGAAAATGACTTTCCTCTTTTTTTTTTTTTGGGGAAAGTCAATTTTTCCAACTTTTACACCAACATCATCAACACCATACCACACCACCTACCACTGACCAACAAACCACCGTCGCCGCCATCAGGGGCCACCATACCACCGGCCACCACCACCACCATACCACCGTTGCCAACACCCTTCGCCGCCACCACCACCACTACCACCATACCACCGCCAGACCACCGTCGCGCACCACACCCGTCGCCGACGACTACACCATACCACCGCAGACCACCGTCGCCGCCATCACCACCATACCACCGCCGACCCCACACCATCATACCACGCACACCACCGCCGCCGCCACCACCACCGTACCACCGCAACCACCTCGCCGCACCACTCCGTCTACACCACCACCTACCACCCGCCACCACCACACACCACCGCCGGCCAGCCACCACCACCATACCACCGCAACCACCACACCTACTACCACCACCATACCACCGGCACACCACCGTCGCGCCACCACTACCACCGATACCGACACCGCGCCACACACCACCGTTCATCACACCGCCGCCGCCGCCACCACCATACCACCGCCAACCACCGTCCGCCGGCACCACCACACCACCACACCATCGTCACACTTACCACCACCACAATACCGCCGCCGCCGCCGCCGCGGACACCATACTACCGCCAACCACCGTCGTCGCGCGCCACGACAACCACACACCACCGCGACCAGCCACCACCACATACCACCTCCAGCCTACACCGACCACCGTCATAGCCGACCACCAGATATATTATATGTATTATATTATTATTTTATTATTATATTATTATTGATTATATTATTGATAATGAATAACGACGACTACCATACACCGGACCACCGACCACCATAATATTTTGATTTAGTATTATTAGTTTTTTTTTTTTTTTTGTGAAAAACTTAGCTATTGTTATGTATATTAAAATTAATGATATATTATTATATATTATTGATACATGTTGTTAATGATCTAAATAAAATAATTAAAGATGTTAATTATAGCAATTTAGCTCATTTTCCATTAAAATGAAACCAAAACACAAAAATAAGTTTTCCAGAATGCAACCAAACACCGGAAAGGAAAATATTTTCCGGAAAATGACTCATTTTCCAGAAAACATTTTCCAGAAGTCATTTTCCTGGTTTCAAACGGACCCCTAGTTCAATCATAAAATACATGAATGCATAGACAACCAGGTCCGCAACGTGCGGGCGCACACGACAACCCCGTGATTACCAATACGGGCTCAATAATCAAATTGAGCCCGCATAGCACTCGCCCACAACTAATCACACAATTGTCCAAAAAATGAATAAGTATATTCAAAACACCAAACT
Organism: Ipomoea purpurea; assembly: GCA_009835305.1. Lineage (NCBI taxonomy): Eukaryota > Viridiplantae > Streptophyta > Magnoliopsida > Solanales > Convolvulaceae > Ipomoea > Ipomoea purpurea. Next base: position 12,956 of record VALG01014619.1, on the reverse strand, counting down.
CTCCGTATATGTACAGAAGTTGATGTTAGTGCCAAGTTGGATTCGTTATAGTGCTGACCTTGAGAGGGTAAACACAAAGATGGGCATGTTTATCAATGCACCTAAAAATAATCACAATGTTAAAGTTTAATTTCATACAAGCACATAATATCACATCTAAAAAAATTTAAAAATATAATTTTAAATGACTTACTTATTAATGATTTTGAATAACCACTCATCATCCCTCCAATCGTGGCCAAGACTCTTAAACTCCATACGTTCACCCGTCTAAAATTTGAATATAAAAAAATTAATAATAAGTTGAGAAAAATTTCAATTTTGGTTCACTGACTATTGAGGTTGTGTTAATTGCAACACTTGACTTTCAAAAATGTTTATTTAGTACCTTGACTATGAAATTTCTATCAATTTTTGTCACGCCGGCTAAATTGCCGGCCAAATCTCACCGGAAAATTTTAATAGGTCAAGGCTTATTACTTGTGAGGCTGACAAGACTATAAAGATGTGGAGAAGAGGATGACAATGTTGCTTACTGAGTTACTCTTTTGGGTGAAAATACAAGATGCTATTTTCTCCAAAAACATAGAGTTCAAAGAACAATGGTGAGGCAGAAAAACATGCTTAAGATGTCTGATAATTTAAATGCTCTGAAGTTCTATACTGTTCTATTTCTTATTAATCAACTTTTTCCTTTTCTGCTTGGAAGGGTTATAAGATTGAATATTTTATCTGTTTTTTCAGTGTCATTAAGTGGATTCACACCATTGCATTTTGGTTTTATGCCCCGAACTATGTTTCAAATCAAATTTAATTAATATATTTTGAATAATTCAGTTTCAATCTAAGTATATGGGATTACTCTATGCCTACACTAAAGCTCAAAACCTAGACCTCCCACATAGGGGAGCAATCCGATACCAGTGGACCACAAGCCACCGGTACTCACTCATAAATTATTAAACTATCAAATCTTTTCCTTGACTTAAAATGTCTTCAATATAGATCCAAAGAGAAACCCAGGATAGAAACCTTTATTAAGTCTGTTTCTTTTACTAATTATGAATGGATAGCTTGGATTTTTTATATGTTTCATTGTTTGGTTATCTTCTATTTTTCATTGCATTTTTTGTTGTTCAATAGAACTTGGTGCTTTACCTTTGAATGAAATTCTCAAGAACAATGGATTTGCTGTTGAAAAGATCAGAGTAAGCTAGGCTTCTGTTTCTCCAGCTCCCTACCATGATATATCTTTCATCATTTGTTTTCCTAGTAGTGTAGTGTTTCTTGAGGCCTTAAAGAAGCTAGCATTCCGGTTTCTATATTGTATGTAGAGATTAGGACACGTTTGGTTCGCGGAATAGGCCTGAAATGGTATAACATTCTCAGTAATAGGCCTATTCTTTTGTTTGGTAACAATTTTTATCTCAAAATTGAGATAGTTTAAACTCATTAAAGTAGAATATATCTTGTGTAGTTTTTGTTATTTCATGCTTTCATAGTTTCATAGTCTCCAAATTGGAATGGATTATCTTGCTATATGGAGTATGACAGCCAGTTTTATCTTACGGAGTATTATTTAAATTTGATTTTAAATATTATTTATTATTATTTTTTTAATTTTATGGTTGGCCCGTCAGGCCCACAAGCCTGCATGGGACGGGTTTGGACTGTGTATGTCCTAGTCCGTGGACTGTCCCGCAAAAGCCACCAAAAAACCCACGGTGGAGTGGGTCGGCCTGCATTGACACCCCTAGGATAACTGCAGAGATTATAACGCTATTTTTTCTCAATTGATAGAACATTTGTTGTAACTTTTTTCTATGTTTTCTATCTAATAAAACTAGAAGAAAATCTACATGATAATATTTTAGGCTAAGACAGGATAAAAAAGGAACTCTTTCTATTCTTATAAAAAGTCAATCCCAACAATAAACCGTCTAATAATAATTTAGAATTAAAAATCATGTACTGGTAAGAAAGAAGCCAATAATAAAGTGGCATACGGCCTCAGCTTGTTGGCTTGGTGTTTAAATTTCATGGTCACTAATTTCTCTTTACATGCACTATTCTGCAATGATATGATCTTCCTCAGGGAACTTGCATCTATTTACAAATCTCAAAGAGTTTGTCGTAAAATTCATCAAACTCTTGAAGGAATGAGAAGTCTATGATATTCACAATTCCATTGTGCAAACTTGTCGCGTGAGGTTTAAGTCGTGCGGGCATAAGTACATTATGAAAGCGAACCACGACACTTTGATTAGATTACAGATCTAGATGAATCCAATTTTTCCAAACACATGTTCAAAACTCAAGGATTTTGGATCGTTGAAGCCTTGAAGGCTCCCGAGGGAGTGGATAGCAATCGACTAATTGGTAAATTCTTCTTAAAATTTTGTTCTGGAGTGTTCTCATTTCTTTTTGTTATACTAAATTTCTAATAGTGCAATCATGAATATAATGACAATTTAAAAATTATCCAAGTTAATTCAAACCCCAAAGGTTCATTTATTTTGTCATTGAAGAGTCTCGGTATGTATTTGTTTAGATGGCCTTTTGATTTGTTTAAGTATAAATTTAGGCGTTCATGATGTTCGTTGTTGTTTCACTTAGGGGGGGGGGGGGGGGGGTCGGCTCACGATTACACTGTGGGACGAGCATGTGGCTTCTGTCTTGCCTTACTATAATGTGATTTGACAGATCCACAGATCGTTATACTACAACTGTGTAGAGCCAAAGTGAATGATGGTAAGTAATTACCCATTGACAGGTATAAATTTATTTGATTCAATTATAAGTATTTTATATCATGCAAATAAATTTTATAATTAATAGTTTCTCTTCATTTTTCATAGAGATATTATTTTTTCAGAATTTAATTTTGTGATCTATGAGGGTCTCTGTATTATAAATTTATAATGTTTTCTTCAATTTAGTCCTTTACTTTAATTTTGTTCAATTAGTCCCTGTACTTTTAAAAGTGAAACAGTTAAAGACAATAGCTGATGTGGCGCTGACATATATCTGTTACGTCATCATACTTACATGCCAACTCTTATATTATTTTATAAATATTTAAATTAATTGTTTTTATCACCCCAATATATTACAGTAATATGTCCAAAATAAATACATAAATATAAGCTATTGTCCTTAATTGTTTCATTTTTTAAAGTACAAGGACAAAATTGAACAAAATTAAGGTAAAAGGTCTGATTAATAAAACACTATAATATAGAGACCTCATAGATACTTTGACCAAAATTCTTTTATAAAATAGTTTCCCATCATGCCATAATGTACAAAAGGAACACAAATGTGTTGTTAACTTGCGTTGATTAAAACTAAACCCATTGTAAGCTTCACACCAGTCTGCTTCCTCTCCCTTTGTCTGTCAAGGTGTAAGCAGCTAGACTTGGTTGGGAAAGTCCTATCTTTGCTTTCAGCCTCCATCCCATGCTATCTCTGCTGCTATCATTTCTTAGAATAACTTTGGCAGCCAATTCTCTTCGCTTATCAGGATGAAGACCAATATCAATGCAACTTTGATATCAGCTTTTTTATTAGATAATTTCCGTTAATGATTTCATAATTCATATGCTATGACCATAAATAAAAATCAGGGACAGACACTAGTGTTTACAGATGTTTACGGATTTAGTACTATCACATGTTGGACAACTATTGATAAAATAATCTTTGTTTACGGATAATTGTATGTAGCAATATCAAGAGTTAGTAACTCAAAATCTTAATTTATAATGAGTTAGGTAATAGTTGTAGTTCAACCACTAATGTGGTTACAAAGAACTTTTTAATAATTTGTAAATTAGTAATATTAGTTTCCAAATTCCAGTTATTAGTCTAAGAACACAACACCATAATAAATAATATTATTGCAAAACTTATACTACAACAACAGGACTAAAATATTCATATAAATTTTGTCCCGTGCATCACACGAGTATCATACTAGTGAAATCTAAAAACATAATAAGTCTCCATCATGATTATATCCTTGATTTTGTTTAATTTTGTATGCTATAAAGGTATACATTTTTCATTAAGGGTCCATTTAGAAAGCAGGAAAATGACTTCTGAAACCAGAGTACTGCTATATAATTAAAACAAATAATAATACAAGTCCACTATTTCCCTTCATTTTTCCAACTCAAATGGGTCTACTTTGAGAATCAATATCACATTCACTCATTATCCGTTTTGAGCGTACAATATATCAATCTCTTCGTCTCACTATGAAGAACCCGATCCACTTTGACGCGACCCAAATCGGAAGTGGACCCCACTGATAATTGTACCACAAAATAGCCACTTAATATGCCATTTTAAGCTATTTTTTCCAACATTATCCACATCCGGTTGCTCCAAATCCTCTCCCTTCGATTCAACGTGGCTCTTCAATTCCACGAGCGCCGCTTTTTTTATCGTTGAGCTTCTGGAGAGCAACTGGAGATGGACGCGGAGATAGAACTCTCCAGAGCTTTGAGAGAGTGTTTAGTTTCAGAGTCTAGGGTTTGGAGTTTGGTTTTGAGGGCTTCAGACTTCTTCAAGAGGTTCAGCTCTGGGAGGTGAAGTGATCAGAGAGCTCTTTCCATAAGAGAGTGCAGCTGGTCATCAGAGACGTCTGCCGCTGAAACTCATCAAAACTGGACGGTGTTGACAGAGAGCACTCATCGAGATTGGCAATTGAACCCATTTTGACCGATTCACGGCGATGGAAGAGAGAGAAATGAGAACCGTGGAAATGAAATGGAAGTGAGATGAAGTTTGATGGAGTGGCGATAAAGCAACAGATGATGAATGAGTGCTGACGAGAAGGGAAATAAAGTGAACTTACAAATCTGTCCTCAGTTTATTTGCTTTAAAATCGTTGGTTTGACTATAAGACCAATTTAGGTATAAAAAAAAAAAGGTACAGTCGAGGATCAAATTGAGGAATTTTAGAAGTCGAGGATCAAATTGGTGAAATTCTCATAGTCGAGGGACCAAATCGGTAATTAACTCTTTAAAAATATTAATAGTCGTGGACCAAATGTGACAATGATTTAAAAGTTGTGGGACTAAAATTAAAAATTTTAATAGTCAAGAATCAAATGTGAAAATGATCTTATACTCGTGAGGCAAAAAGTGAAAATAACTCATCCAATAATCAAGTATTATAGGATCAGATTTGGCAAACATAATAGCAAGTTGGTTTAGCCTAGTTGATATTTGTTTGCAAAGGTTGGTAAGGGAGGCAAAGGTGTAAAAATGGAAGAAGATGGAGGGCAAATATGAGAAAGTGTGGAAACTTTTATCCCCTTGAGTCCTTGATACATCAGATATCTTGAATAGTTGAATTGAAGAGTTGGTGGCGGATTTGATTGCCCAATTGCCATTTGCCCTTAGCTGACACTTCACGCGCTTTCCTTGTCTTCTTGTTTCTGTAAAAAGCAAACTACTACAATGCTACTTTTACTTTACTTTTCTGTCTTTTTTTTTTCTTTTTTTAAAAAAATAATAATAATAAATGTCCCTAAGTTTAAACGAAAGCGACTTCCCTTCAAAAAAGAAAAAGAAAAAAAAAAAAAGAAAAAGGAAAGCGACTTTAAAACAAAAAACACTATCAGCGACCATTTGACCATTTCAACTATGAAATGACTATTCAGGAGCATTTAGTTTATGGAATGTATACCTTGGGTCATACGATTATTGTTTGGACATTTATACGGTTAGTTCAAGATATGTAATATTGTTCAGGAAAAACATTTAAATTAGTCAACGGATTACACACAAAAATATAATTAGACCTTTTAACTCAAAAAATTATAATTGAATCTTGAATTGTCCAATAATATGCTATTAGATTAAAATTGACATGTTCTTCTCATTATTCTTGAAGTGGATGTCATCACATTAACAAATTTGACAAAAAACCCACCCCTCCTTGTCTTCGTCTTCCGCCGGAGACCAAGATGGAGATGGATTTTTTTTATATATAATTATTTTATTTAAAATTATTTAAATAAATTTTAAAACAAATAACTTTAATAGGAACATGTCAATTTTTGTTGAATTGCATAATTTTGGACAATTCCAGAATTCAATTGTAATTTTATTGAGTTGGATGATCCAATTACATTTTTATCTGTAATTCGGTGGCTAATTTGAACATTTTTTCATTATTATGCAATGTGAGTATGATGATGTTATATACTCGTATTTTGTTCAAGTTGTATGATTACCTCAACCATCATGTAAAATATAAGGTAATGCGTATGACAACATAATACGATTATAATAATGCTTATATAGATAAAAGGGAAATTTTTAAGTTCCCGAACAATGTTCTCTTTAAAAAAATTGTAGAAATAATTGTATCCATAGATCTCCCTTTTTCCTTGCCTTCCTTTTTTCTCTCTTAGTTGACACCTCAAAAACCGCAAAAAAAAAAAAACAATAGCAATTGAGAGTATCATTCACTATGCATTTTACACGATTTTTGAAGTGTCATTAGGAAAGAGAAAGGAGGGCAAAAAAAAAAAAAGTTTGAAAAAGAAAAAAAAAAAGGAGGAAAAAGAGCTGACAACATATAAAAAAAATACCTTGAAAAACAAGGATCATACGTGCCCAATAGGCGCGTGCACTGGGCTCGCTAACACATTGACTGCCTCATGCCTGTTTTCGTTCTCTCTCACATGATGAGACCCACAAAAACCCAATATTGGCAGGAGAAAAAAACCAACAAAAATAATTACCACATTTGTTAAAAATCAACATCTAGTTTTTTACTATTCCAAAAATCATGTAAAAATTCATGTTGGGATGCTCTAAGGTTGCTTTTAGAGCATCCCAATTATATAATTTTTTTTTTCTTAATTTTTTATGCGACCGAATGTGAAGTGAAAGAAAGAGAATGAGGAAAAAAATGATTGAGATGCTTGCAAGAGATGCTGAATTTTGTCTCCATAATGAGCCTCACCAAATATAAAAACATTACTCCTGGTGCGCGTGTACTCCACGCGCTCGCTAGGCGCGTTAACTCCTTTATTTTTGTTTTTATTTTATTTTTTTCCCTTCTCTCTCATATTCTTTCTCCTTCTCATTCCTATAAAAACCAAATAAAATTTCAAACAATTTTCCAACAAATAAAGAAAAAAGAGTAAAGGGTCAAATAGACCCTTAAACTTTACCCCAAAGGTCAATTAGCCCCCTAACTTTATAAAAGTGCAATTAAACCCTCAAATATGTTAAATTGGGTCAATGGAGCCCAAAAATCGGTAAATGACCTGTTATTACAGGTCATTTTAATTGCGACAACATATTCCGACGACTGGCGACGATTTCTGACGACCGGCGACGGATTCCGACGACTGGCGACAAAAATCGGTTGTCTGGTTGTCTTCTCTCGGAGAAGACGACCGGACGGGCGCCTTCTCCAATGGAGAAGAACAGCCAGATCTGGCCATTCTTCTCCATTGGAGAAGGCGGCCGTCCGGTCTTCTTCTCCCCGTAGAAGACGACCGTTTTTTTCACCGGTCGCCGGAATTCGTCGCCGAAAACCGTCACCAGTTGCCAGAATTAAAATGACCTGTAAATCTGTAATAATAGGTCATTTATTGGTTTCTGGACTTCATTAACCTAATTTAACATGTTTGAGGATTTAATTACACTTTTATAAAATTTAGGAGGCTAATTGACCTTTGGAATAAAATTTAGGGGTCTATTTACCATTTTCTCAAGAAAAAAAAATTTCAAACTAATGGGTTTGTTCTTAGGGCCCATGGCCCAAATACTTATAAAGCCAGACAATAAAATAACAAAACCTAAAAGAGTGAAACAAACATCCTTTTACGCGCTTATAAGCGTGCGTATGTTCAAACATGAAACCCCCCAACCTCTCCATCGTCGCCACGTTTTCCACCGCCTTCAATCCCTTTATAACCACCCGACTCAATCTCCTAAACTCATTCTCTGTACACACCACACCTCTCACGAAATTAACTTCGAAATGCTCTCTTTTTTCTTCAGATCTGCTATCTTTCTGTAGTTATAGATCAACGTTAGATCTCAATTTTCTCTCTTTTTATTTATATACATATTTTTCTTCTGTTTTTTTTCTTGATCCCAATCTGGGTTGTGTTACTTTCCGATGGGTGAAATCGCAGTTCTTCGTCCTCAAGATCCTTTAAAGGATCGGCTAGCTTATAATCGTCACAATACTTTTGTTAATTCGAGTTTTCCCTCACCCAAATCCAAGAAAACTTCTTCTTCTTCTTCTAACCCTAACCATGGATCCGATAAGTCGAATCGGCGGAAGCGGAGTCCTCAGAAGGAGCAGTAGGAATAGTAATACTAGTAGAGGCGGCTGCGCCAGCTTGTCCAGCTCTCCGCCGGCCAAGAACCGGCATCTCGTGATGGGTCAGGTCAAGATTTTGAAGCGCGGCGAAGCGTTGACTGTGTCGATGAAGGATGGCTTGGAGAGGAAGAAGATGGAGGGCGAGAAGAGTCGGGAGAAGAGCGAGGTGAATTCTTGTCCGCCGGAGGTGGACGACGACTTGGCTTTATCGACCACGGATCGGCTCGGTCCGGAGCCCGATATGGTTCCAAAGCAGATCAAGATCGCTGATTTTTACGCCGGATCGGCCTTCATCTCCTCTCCCCCGCCCAGTTCTGTTCCCGTGCCTGCTTTCTTTAAGAAAAAGAGCGTCCTCGCCGCCGAGATTCTACGACGACGCTTCTAGCGGGTTGCGGCGCCTTCTGAGGCTGGATCCTTCATGAGTTTGTATAGAACAACCGAAAAAGGGTTTCTCTTTATTCTCTCCCGGGTCGACTTGAAGAAGGTTCAGTTGAAAGCTAAAGCTAAAACTAGTGGGTTGTGGGTTGAAAATGTTGCAAGTTTGGTTGATTGCTCCAATTCGCAATTGCTTCCTTATTTTTTCAAGGGGAAGGTCGGATTGGCAAAGCATTCGTCAAGCCTCTTTCATTTCCAGGTTCCTGCCTTGATCAAGTAGTAGTAGTAGTAATGGAAGTAACAGAATAGCTCTTACTCCTTGGTTAACTTTGCCCATACTATATATATATATATATAGTGTTTCCTAGTCCCATGTTGTGTTATCTAGGTATTTGTCTTATCCTAAACGAGATATATGTAGGGGTTCTACAAGAATAATTTGGCACTAGCTGATAGTAGTTTTAGTGTGTATGTGAAGGGTGGGGGGGCTAAGATCCTCAATCCTCCTCTTCATGAATATGTAATTCTTTGTTGGTGTTTTAAGTTTTATCAAAGTTTATTTATATTAGTAGCTATTTATTGTGTTACATTCCCTAGTGTATGCTCTGTGAAATGACTTTTAGAGACCATTTTTTGCCTGTTTATAAGCTTGCTTGCTCCTTCTCTGTTAGTTGAATTTGTGGCACCATAACTTTGTTTCTTTTAAGTGTGTAAACAATGGTAATTTCAAAGTTCCCTTTGGAATTAGAGTCCCATAATCATATTATGATTTACATGATGATGATTGTTCGGTTTATATTAAGAGTAGTTTGGGCAAAGATTCCCAGTTCAATTAGCTTTATGCAATTATTACAGAATCTATGATGGCCCCAAAAGGTTGAATCCCCAGCCGCAAGGGACACCACACCCAACAGAAGAGTATACATAGGGCCAAATCTCCCGCCGCAAGGGACACCACACCCCAACAGAAGAGTATACATAGGGCCAAATCCGGCCTTTGTAGCCTAAGCGGACAACTTCTAGCCTTGCTTGTTATGCTCATTGGGAGTTATCTTTTGTTAATCATTTGAGAGTTGCCACTTTGTCTTAACAAAGCTTAAGCCTTTCCTCTTTTGATACATCTTCCTCCAAGTACTATATGATACTATTAGCAAATGGTGTTTCTAATCATTTGGTTTTGGCAGGATGTTGTGGTCTCTCAGGTAAGTATCCTGCATTAGTTGCAGTTTAGCTAGAATCATCTATGCCAACCAAGGAAAATGAAAGCTGAACGGTATTGTATTCTTCTTTGCTTCTCTAATATTTGCAATGGTTACTTTGCCCTGTGAATGCTTTGAATATGTATCTGGAATAAGAAAGGTAAGGCCATTGAGATAAATGGGTATAGGGTGTGAGAATTGGTGGATTTGATGCCTACCCTACCAATTTGGTGTTGTGTTTTCTCGAAGTAGAAAGTTGTGTGATATACTAGTTCATTGTGTGTAGCACTTGTTGGCTCTGGTGGTGTTTAGAAAAATGAAATTTTGTTGTCTAAAATTATTTTATTTAATAGACTAATCACTTTGTGGTTTAGTGACATGAAGTGGGCATGAAGCGGCTCTCCTAATTGGGAGGTCATAGGTTTGAAAAAATTATTTTATTTAACATTAATTGCGAATCAACTTCTAATCTAATATATAGATGTTGGTCGAGGATCTAATCAATATTGGAGTTAATATCCAATATAGTCTTCGACTATAGTGGTGTTTTATTCAATTTAGTCTTAAATAGGGATGGCAATGTGCCCCGTCCCCGTTGGGGATCCCCGCCCCCGTAGGGGATGGGACGGGGACGGGGAAAAATTTCGGAGATCGGGGACGGGGATGGGGAATTTCACAAACTCCCGGCGGGGGACGGGGACGGGGATACCACTCCCCGCCCCGTCCCCGAAAATAAAAAATAAAAAAATAATAAAAAAATATATAGAATATTATTTTAGGATTAGGAAATAGAATATTTGAATGTGTATACATTGGAATAATACGTGTATTGTACTACTGTGTATATAACAACAATAAGTAACAACAATAAGTCAATATAATTCATAATGTTTGAATGTTAAACTATTTTTAGTATATATTTGCTCTTTCGATTGGAATTTGAACTTCATTAGTTCGTATGTTATTAAAATAGTTAAATTTTAATTGTCATTTCAATTTTTTTCTTTTTATTTTTACTAGTTTCACACTTTGACTATGAATTGACCGGGGATGGGGATTCTCCGTCCCCGCCAAATTCCCCGCGGGGGCGGGATGGGGAATTTTTTCAAGTCCCGCCGGGACGGGACGGGGACGGGACGGGGACGGGGAGGGACGGGACGGGGATGGGGTCGGGTAGCGGGGACGGGGACGGGGAGTATACTCCCCCCCCGCCCCCGTTGCCATCCCTAGTCCTTAAATGACTTTTTATGCTCAATTTAGTTCTTGATTTTGATAGTTATACACAATTTAGTCTTAAAAAAAAATTCTATCCTATTAGTTGATTGTTAGAAATAGGGTCGTAATGGTAATTTATCATCCTTCATTCTAAATGGGATGATTCATTCTTCTTCCTCTTATTAAGATCCACGCAAAAATATAAATTTTTATACCCAAATATTTTATTTACTCTGTATTTATTTATTTAGGTTGAAGTTGATTTGGGTACAAATATTTGAAATTTTGTCTGGATCTTAATAAGGGAAGAAGAAGGGAATCATCTCAAATGAGATGAATGATGAGAATTACCATTAGGATTTTATTTCTAATCGTCAATAATAGATTTGTTAATAAATGACTAAATGTGTAAAACTATCAAAGTAAAGGATTAAATTGAATGAAACTATTATAATCGAGGACTATATTGAGTATTAACTCATAAATATTATGTACAATAAAAAATAGGGTTGACTAGAGATTCAAAATGCTCTTATCTCAAAGTTAATAATTGAATTTGTTAAGGATGGATGAGTTTTTTTTTTCCAAACACACCACACCTCGAAGTTAGAGACTCATTAATCATTTATATATTTAGAAATTCAAAGCTTAATATTTAGAAACTAGATACTATATATTCAAAAATTAGAAACTTAGCTTATGTTCAGAAACTAGACAAATATATTCAGAGAACTCAAAATTTAATGTGCAGATATTGAATACCATTTATGTTCATAAACTGAAAATTTGAAGTTCATAAACTAAACACTACACAATCACTCTGTTACATGTTTTTAACATGCTTTAATATATTATTAAAATTCAAAATTCAATGTTTAGAAACTAAGTCACAAATTCATAACTTATTTATTACTCATACACTAGTATGTTTAAAATTTAATGTTCAGAAATACGTTCAACGTGGGTTTTGGAAATAAATGACACCTCGTTAATCATGATTTTGTTGAAACACCCTTTGTTTTTGGACAAGTGTCCATCTTGCAAGTGAGCCTTAATTCATGACATAACTACTGGACATGGAGGGGGTAGGGCTAGCATAGAAGGGTATATAAGATATGGATGTAGGCAATCATTATATTGTATATTATGGTCATATTGTAAGGTAATCACTAACATTATGCAATTTTTAGTAAATATATTTTCAATACATTAAAAATGAATATCACTATACTAAAAGGAAAAAAGGTCAAATATACTCTTGAACTATACGAGAAGTCAATTAGGTTTTCAATTTTTAGAAGTTACAATTAAACATATCACATGTTAATTTGATGTATCGAAACCTAAAAATTGGTTGTCACCAGATTTCCCCCATGTTCTAGTTACTTTCGGGGAAATGGTGATCAACGACCGGTTGCCTGCTTTGTGACCAGTAGGTAGGAAAGACAATAAATTGGTCCGCCTTCTTCAATCGACATAAAAGGTGAACCTTAGCCATGGTATAATTTGGCCCTCTTTACTTGCCAAGTGACTCCTCCCAAGCCCAAGCAATCTTAAATAGCCCGTATATTTTTCTTTCTAAACAAATTAAAGGTACATAATATGTTCATTATAATAAGTACATAATAGATTTAAATAAACTTAAAGTACATAATATGTTTTATTATAATAGTACATTAATAATTTGTTAATTAAAGATACATAATATGTTAAGTGTAGGTACAATAATATTAATTATAATAGGTATATAATTATTAATTGCATGGTATGATATGTTAATTGTGATAGATATAGATATAATCTAT
>VALG01014618.1:0-23115 GCA_009835305.1 Ipomoea purpurea | reverse complement strand
ACATTTTTTAAACTTAGCACCTGGGAAGAGGATTGTTGCTTTGGTATAAAAGCATTAAACAGATTACACAACCAAATCCTTCTGAGTGGAATAAAATCTGCCATCTCATTTCTAGAAAAGCTTCCCTCTTTTCTAAAAATTCTTTTTGCACTTGACTCTTTGCATATCTTTGCTTGAAGAATTTTTGTTGCTTTGCCGTGTATTGACTTGTTTCGGCCTTTCAACATTCAACTTTACTTTTGTTTGATAGCCAAGTCCTTGTCTCATTGTGCTATTCTGACTTTTAACAAATTTTTACCACTTGCACTTTATTGGTTAAAGGCATAGTAGAATTAGTCAGATTTTGAGGGGTTTGAGAAATGTGGAGTCAAACCGATTTCTGGTTCTATCTCCTGATGGCTTTTGCATGTCTACCATTTTATCCATTTTTTGGATGATTAGTAAACGTAGCAATAGTAGTCCGAAAGTTATGTTCTCTAACTCTCTTGTTTTACACTCTTCTTGAAAGTTGAATTATTTTCACTTCAAGTAAAGCATCTTGCAATTTTTATTCATTTCTTATTTTTCAAGAATTAGAACATTATTGCGCTCCTTGAGTTGAGGATGAGTGAGCATAATCTCTTGACAATCTCGCATTAGGTTGTCAATGATTCACGAAAAAGAGGAATTAACAGAATGTGAAAGAATTAGATGTTACCCTCTTCTTCTCTGAGCTCAAGAGCCATAAAAGCCTCTTCAGCTTGAACCGAACTCAATTGACTTACATCTAGACGGCTTCATCTTCCGAACTTTGAACTTTATCACTTGATGACAATCCAGTTCGCACTGCATCATTTCATTTGGTTGCATTGCTAAATGAGAGCTTTTCCTTCTTGGTCAGCTTGACCTTCGATCCTTCTGTTGTCGGATTTATTCGGCTGTATGATTCAACATTTATGCCTTGATAATTGGCCTAACGATCAAGATACGGACAATTTATTTTGAAATGTCCTGGGTTGCGGCAATTGTAGTATAAATTGTTGTTTTCTTCGACTTTCTCTTCTTGTGTCGTGCGAGAGACGAATTTTCCACGAGCAAAATTTTGTTGTCTCATTTTCGCATGAACCTTTGAACTTTTCACAAAAAGAGCAATTGTTCGTCAGTTATAAAATCAAATATTATCCTTACTGACCTGGAAGGTATTTTATTTTGTTGGGTCACAGATAGGTGTGAAAGTCTAAGAGGGGGGGGTGAATAAACTTTCAAGCTTTTCAAAATAAATAACATCTCCTTTGGTATTAACTTCAACTCTAAGTAAACAAGTAAAATAGAGTAAGTTTGAACTGCACAGGTGAATAATAGTAATATAAGAGTATGCCCAATCAATAATTTAAATCACAAGCGTATGTAAGATAGGTACAGATGATATGTGAAGTGACAGAGAATATCTTGAATATATAAAAGAGATGGTGCACTCAATATATAACAATAATATTGAAGATTGTAAATAAGATATCGTGTCACGTCAACCGTGTGACGAATGTTACATGCAACACGTCAAATTGCTTAGAATGATTCATAATTTAAAGCTCGAGAAGTTTGAGTCACATGCATACGTGAAAACACCACAAACCCGGATGATTAAGATTAACTGTGAATAGTAACGGGTTAGTCGGATAAAAGATAGATAGATAGAGCAAATTATGTAAGTGCGGTATGTAAATGAGAGAGCAATTTATAGTGGTTCGGAAGTGGCGTAATCTTCCTAGTCCACTTTTCTACCTTTCACGTCTAGGAAAATTCACTATTTTCCACACACAGTTACAAAAGTGAATAAGTTCTACACAGGCACTTCTTCCGGATGTCTTGCCACAGCTACACCAACTTCCGAGTGTCTCGCACCAGCTACAACGCAACTCCGAGTATTTCGCACACAACTATACTCAACCAACCAAGTGTCTTTGCACACAGCTACACTTAGCAACTACGAGTGTTTTGCCACAGCTACACTCACTAGAGTATTTTGCACACAGCTATACTCTTTTTACAATTACAAATACAAAGGTAATTGTATTCTCTCCAACTAGATTTGAGACTATTCAGACTAAGTCTCTAAATTAATTTATGAGCACTTGCACTTTTGAATTTGCACTTTGTTTATCCGTGTGTATTGCACCTCTATCTCATTGCTCTTTTTCTTCAAGTCTTCATGGCTTTTTATAGGGCAATAAATATATGTTGGAGTGGGATAATTTGTATTTGAAATTTGAATCTTCATAGCCTGATATTGTTGACAATATAGATCTTCAATTTTGATTTGATTGTCAACTTGCCTGACCAAATAATATTTTATCTCAAAGTTGATTTTGTTTCTTTTAAAATATTATTTTTGTTGTCAATTTGAATATCCAATGAATCTTTGAAAATAAATTCATCTGATATAATTTAAATTTCTAGGATAAAGTTTTTATATTCATAGTCTTCATAAATATTTTCCTTCTGATCAAATATCTTTCAGGCAATTTTGGACTCTTGGGCATGTGGGCAATAGATCCAAAATAAATTCCTTCAATTTATCCATTTTCTGAACATCTTGTTTCTTTGCCACATTGTGCTCCTTTGACTTGGGCACTTCCTTGCTTGTTTGACTTCAACATTGTGCTCTTTCTGATTTGGTCACATTGTCTTCTTTGGACACATCGTGCTTGTTCACATTGTGCTCCTTTTGAACATTGTGGCCTCCTTCACATATCTTGCTTGTACACATTGTGCCCTCTTTTGCCCACATCGTGCTTGTCTGCATCGTGCTCCTTTAAGAACATTGTGCTTGTCCGAAAACTTGACTTGTAAAAAATAAATCCTTAGGGGAATCAATCTCAAGTATGATCGTTTAGAGTATGGACTTCTACCATTTCGCCGTTTAGCTCATCAGTATTCTTGCAACGCCATTCCTTTATGCTTCTTCTCGGATGATATCTCGTCTGGAAGAAACGAAAGGAAAAAATTAATTTCCCAAATTAATTTTTTCTCCTATGGTAAGATTCCCCTTTGATCGTATATTCTGATTTATGATGTTTGTAACTAAAAGACCTAAACCAAGGATCTAAAGTACATTGCTCCATCAAACTTACCAAAAATATCCTATCACAGCGAGGTGAACTCCTGAAGAAATTAAACACTGAACTTGTCACAAAAGAAGATCTTATTACTCAGATAAGATCTCGAGAGGGGAAAATTGATAAAGAAATGGAGGATCTAGAGAAGAACATCAAGATGATGGATACCACTTCTACCTTAGACAAAATTATGGATTCTGGTCGAAATCTCAATGATAAAAAGGGACTCGGTTTTGAACGAGGAGATCCTCGAAGACAGCACCTGGTGTTCATCAAAAAAGGTACATTAGTTGGTAAACCGGTTCATCGTTATGAACAAGGTCAATCATCACGGTCAATTCAGTTAAATCAGAAAGGAACCATGCACACTCGGATTGCTGAGGCTGAGTCTGGTAGAGTCAAATTTCAATCTCAGTACTCAAGGTTCAAGACTAAATTGTAAAAATTAGACAATAGTACCCATCTGTCACTACTGTCAAACAAAAGGACACACCCGACCTGAATGTTACTTCTTCTACCGAGATCAGAGGAAGGAGAAATATCAGAACAAGTCTATTACTCCCTTCACAAGACAGGTTTTGGGTCAGGAAATCAGAAGTAATATGGTTACCCCACAATCGTCCTGACCGCCTCTATGCTGAATCAAGATGGTATTTCGATAGTGGATGTTCCAGACATATGACTATGAATGTCAAGTGTCTCATGGCTGTTCAACCTAGCAGTGGATCAATTAATTACATATGGGGACGGACAAAAAGGAAAGATAGTTGGAAAAGGTACCCTAAATGTACCAGGCTTGCCACATCTGGACGAAGTTCTCTTAGTCAGTGGCTTGAAAGCAAACCTTATTAGCATCAGTCAGCTGTGTGATCAAAATTGGAATGTGTGCTTCAATCGTGACTATTGCAGAGTTCGTGATAAAGCAGATCAAGTGGTAATGGAAGGAACACGATCTTCTGACAATTGTTATGTTCTGACAAATGAAACTGCCTGTCTAATATCTAAAACAGACGAATCAAAACTATGGCATCGACGATTGGGACACATAAACTTCAGAGATATGGACAAAATGATCAAATTAGATGCTGTACGTGGGATACCTAAGCTCAAAATAAAACAGGAAGGAGTTTGTGGTGCATGTGCCATTAGAAAGCAAATAAGAGCTTCTCACAAAGCAGTAAAGATAATCACTACTGAGAGATGTCTAGAACTGGTTCATATAGACCTTGTGGGACCAACTCAGACTGAAAGCATTGGCAGAAAGAAATACATCTTTGTGTGTGTAGATGATTTCTCTAGTTTCAGTTGGGTATACTTTCTGAGAGAAAAATCTGAAGCATTCAATGCTTTCAAAACTCTATGCATAAGAGTACAAAAAGAAAAAGACGAGACCATTATAAAAATCCAAAGACTGAGAAGTGATCATGGGAAAGAGTTTGAGAACTCCTTATACTCAGATTTCTGTTCCGAAAATGGGATATCTCATGAGTTCTCGGCTCCTCGAACAACACAACAGAATGGTGTGGTGGAAAGAAAGACTCGGACCTTGCAGGAAATGACTAGAGTGATGTTACACGCATCGCATCTGCCACAACGTTTCTGGGCTGAAGCAGTGCACACAGCATGTCATACAGTGATAGAGTCTATCTCAGACCAGGTACGTCTAAGACACCATACGAGATATGGAAAGGGAAGAAGCCAAATTTGAAGTAATTTCATGTGTTTGGAACAAGATGCTATGTTCTAATTGATAAGGAACAAAGAGAAAGTTTGAACCCAAGAGTGATGAAGGCATCTTTCTTCGATACACTCCAAACAATCGAGCTTATAGAGTATACAACAAAAGAATTCAATCAGTCATGTAATCAGTGAATGTTGTATAGATGATAATCCAGAAGAATCAGATGAAACATCGGTGATTGATCCAAAGACAGATCTCCCTATCAGTGAGTCGTCAAAACAGATGATAAAACCAAATTGTCTGACACACATGGATTCATTAGAAGAAGATAAAGGAAAGCCCTGAACAGGAAAACTCTCTCTTGGATGGTGATGGTAAGAATAAGCCCACCTGAACTCAGAAAAATCATCCATCAGACAACATAATTGGTAATCCATCAGATGGAATGAACACCAGGAGTCGGATGAGAAACAATCTGATAGAAATATCCGGCTTTGCCTACTACACCTCAAAAATAGAACCGAAGAATGTGAAGGAAGCCTTGCAGGATGACTTGTGGGTTAAGGCAATGCAAGAGGAGCTACATCATTTTGAACGGAAATTATGTATGGGATCTGGTACCAAGACCCGACCGTGTTAACATAATCGGAACAAAGTGGATCTTCAAAAATAAAACTGATGAGCCGGTAACATTGCAAGAAACAAGGCTCGCTTAGTTGCTCAAGGATATACCCAAATAGAGGGAATTGACTATGATGAAACGTTTGCTCTTGTTGCAAGACTGGAGTCAATCAGAATCTTATTGGCAGTTTAGCGTGTATTCTGGATTCACACTGTTTTAGATGGATGTTAAACAGTGTTCTTGAATGGTTACCTGCATGAAGATATTTATGTGGCACAACCTAAAAGGATTTGAAGATCTATGTTCATCCAACGCATGTCTACAAGCTCAGAAAAGCTCTCTATGGGCTCAAACAAGCTCCAAGGGCATGGTACGAACGTCTGACACGGTATCTGTTGCATCATGGGTATAATCGATGGAGTGTCGATAAAACCTTGTTTGTTAAAACACTGGAAGTCATGTTACTATAGCTCAGATTTATGTCGATGATTTATCTTCGGATCTACTCTACAGAAAATATACTGATGACTTAGTGAAAGTCATGAAGAAGAATTTGAAAATCCATGTTGGTCAACTGACTTATTTTTTAGGACTTCAAGTTTAAACAAAATCCTGAAGGTTACTTTATCTCACAAGAAAAGTATGCTAAGAATTTGGTCAAGAAGTTCGATCTGTGAATCATGCAAGACACCCATGACTCCTATTTCCACCTCCACAAAGGTATCAAAAGATTGATATTGGTCCATCAGTTGATAACACAGTCTATCGAAGTCTGATTGGAAGTCTGCTTTATTTAACTTCCAGTCGAGCAGATATAATGTTCAATGTTGGGATGTGTTGCAAGATATCAATCTGATCCCAAAGGAGTCACATTGTTTGATAGGCTGCTAAACGGTCTTGAAATACATAGGAACAATTTCAATTATGGGATTATGGTATCCTAGACAGTGAAACTCAGTCTGATTGCATACTGTGATGCTGACTTGGCAGGGAAATATTAACCGACAGAAAAGAGTACATCAGGTGGATTGATTCTTGTTGGTAGGATTTAGGTATCATGGCTAAGCAAGAAACAGAATTCAATCTCTTAAGTACTGCGGAGGGCAGCAGAATATATAGGAGCTTGGAGGATGTTGCAGCTCAACAGTCTAAGATGAAGCAAATCTTCTATGATTATGGTCTACACTCAAAGGACTATGAACTTTACTGTAGACAATGTCAGTGCAATAAACATTTCAAAGAACCAGTTCAACATTCCAGAACGAAGCATAATTGATATAAGGCATCCTTATATCAGAGATTTGGTAGAATCACAAGGAGATAGAGTTGGAATTATATCAAACAGACAAGCAATTGGCTGGCATACTGACTAAGCCTCTGGACGCAAATCGGTTTGAGATTCTCAGATCTGCTCTTGGGATCTGCAGGGTTGATTAGTAACTCAGAATGATAATACAGAAGGAGAGTGTATGATGGTCTCAATGTCGGGGTCAAAATTACATCTTTGACTTCCTTTTTAATCTCTCTTATGTTTTGTTAAGATAATATCTTAACCTTGGTTACCAAAATTAATTTGCTTATTCAAAATTCAAATCTTCCGTTTAATCCCTAAAAAGGAGCTATACCGTTGCGTTAATCATATCACAGCTGCATGCATTCTGATAGCCGTATTGAATATTGTTCATCACCCTTGGGATTATATTATTTCATCAGGTCAATATTAATAGGATAAGAGTCCTAAACACCACTTTCTCTCAGTTAATCTCTTACTGATTCTCTACCTAGGGTTTCTCTCTTCTCATTCCCAAATCTCAAACATATGGCGGATGCAGTGAGAAATATCATTATCAAGTTGGGAAGGAAAATCATACACCAGAAACCGCAACGAAAGCATTTGAAAACTCTCCTCCAACTCGCAATGAAGAAGAAGCTGAAATGGACCTGCTCATCCGCAAACGAATCGTTAGTCACGGTGATTTCAGACTTACCTGATTCTATGCGACTGGTCAGACGAATATACAACGATCTTCTGAATGTTCGGCCTCAGAGGAGTGGCGATGTTATTCCTGCTTCTATTGCTAACCTGGGGATGGGAACTGGTGTTGGGGCTTTCCTCCAAATATTTTGGCCCAAAGAGCTCTAGAATCGGAAAAAGTCTCGCGTCGACGGGCAGAAGCTCGACCTCTCTACCTTCAAGCTGCACAGACGAAGCCAAACATCGTCTTGAGATTCTATGAAACAGGTCTAATACTTCTGAAACTCCTATTGAGATTTCCCCTGATAACCCTGCTGAGTTTATTTCTGATGATATTGAGTCTGCTCTGCCTATTGCACAATATGATAATGAGAATGCTTTACTGTCTGCGAAGTACTCTTGTTTGATGATCCACACCGTTTATCTTCTGAAAAATTTGAGTCTACAAAAGTTGTTCTTGACAGTGAGTCTGAAGAAAAAGTTACACAATCCGATAAGGTAGATAATTTGAGTCTGGTTGTTTACTCTGCTGATGTTGAGCGATCTGCGATTTCTGTTGTTCCTGTATCTGATGTTGTTAAGTCCCCGGTTGAGGTTTGCCCGGTTGATGATCCACCTATGTTATCTGCTGAGATTGAAGCTGCAAAATCTACAAGCCCTCATCCCTCTAATTCAATTGATGGAGTTCCGGTTTATACATCCACTACATTGGCTGAAAGTCTTGATCACATTCAAAAACTTTGCGGGTTTACCCTCTACTTCTGTACCTGAACCATACAGAGTTATTCATCCTGATGATCCCTCTGTGCAGATAGATAGTGATGATGAGAAAATTCTGGCTGAAGTGTATGGTCCACAAGCCCCATCGTCTAGACCCCATTATCCCTTACATGGAAGCGACAGCACATCCAGACTCCACTGCATTCAAAATTAGAGAAGTCTCCAAACTTCTTGCCTCTTCATCTACTCCTGTGTCTGAGACAAGCCACTCGGTTTCTCCAAGCCCTACTGATCATTCTCCTGCCAGAGAAACAAGAAATCCAAACGCAAAGGTGTTCCAGACAAAGTAGCTGTGGAAACCGATGATGATAATATTGACACTATTCAACCAGAGAAAAGACGAAGATCAGCAGGGTCTGTGAAGACTGAAAGTGACCCACCTGTCCAACAAGTGTTTAAAACCCTTGAGATTGTCAGTCAAGAATGAGGCCCCTGCAATTGTTTCCACCACTACTACCAGAAAAATGAAAGCTACAACAAGGTCAAGAGGAAGGAGTGTCACTCCTGATGTCCAAGCTACTTCTGACAGTCCTGACACCACGATTTACAAGCCACAGTTTGTTTCTGCTACAGCTCAAGGCAAGTGGTCTACTATGGTGAGACGAGAGCTTTAGTTCAGAGTCGGTTGATGAGATCAGTTGAATTCTGTCTGCGATATTTTCCCTGCTGAGTGAGGTTGGCCTTCTGAAGACTGTAACTTCAATTTGTTCCTACTCGAAGCTGTTGACCTACGAGTTTTACTGCAATCTGAATGAGGAAATTGACAATCTTACTGGAACACGGTGCCAGCAGATTTTTATCAGAGGACAGTGGTATGTGTTCGGCCCGGACGTGATCAATGACTACTATGGATTGAAGGTTGTTGACGAAGGAAAGATCTTACCGATTTGGATTTCGTTGCAAGGACTCTCACTTGGTGAGTCAGACTTGCACAATATAGAACATAGAATTTATACGCATAAAACACAATAAAATATAAAGCCATAAATCATAAAGGCTTATTAAATTGTAAAACTCATACCTAATGTCAAGAAGAGTAGCTCGAAATCAGAATTGGGATGAAACCCTTAATCTTTACTCTTAATAATGATTTTTTCCTTCTATAGCAATGAGTTAATTCATATTCCCTACTCAATAATCGTACTCGATTGTGTGTCCAACCTCTACCCAAAACGTATTTTATAATAAACTGTACTTTTGTTGCATTACAGTTCACACTAGGCTTTGAAATTCTAGTTGTTCCGGAGAACCCATGAACCAACACACTTAATTTAAACTTGTGCTAATAAAAAAATTTTACCCAATGGTATTTTTAGAGTTTTGTGAGATGTACAGGGAGTGGTATAAAACTCATATCAAATAGTCTTACAATGTTAATTCTTATCTCGAATCATCTGGTACTTATGCAACATTCTAAAACCCTGCCCTCTCTTTCCTATCTGATCGAGGAACACGACACAGGCAATATGACTTTTTTATTTTATTGAAAATCGGTGAGCCTCAATCTCATCTTTTGAGTTAAGTTAGTATTCCTCGACGATCGTAGTTATAAAGATGGGCCTTTACAATTATTAATGTTCAACTACTTAAACTAGATATAATTCCTTAATGAGAAGTGAAGATAATATATCATTCTGTAATGTGGAGCATTCAAACCACACCAGTATAGAAGGATTTTTGATAGAACTCTTCTTACTTAAGTAGGCTTGATTGGAGCTAACTTTTACTCTCATCACCTATTTAATTTAAAACAAAGCACGTAATCATATGTAAATCTCTGAAATTAAACATAAAGAGTATGGGTGCGAGTCTCAATCAAAGTAATACCTGATGACTCGCCGCCCCATTCTCTGATGCGTTCGCATGGTATGGTTTAATGCTAATTCATTTATGTATACAGTTGATAGCTCTTATTCGGGTTTGCTAATAAACTGTCTATATATTTTTTAGACAAAAAATACATACTATCCTGCTACCAGGTTCTAATCTGTGCAGCGTCATACCGCATTTTAACCGGGAATTATCTGCTACGACATACTTCACAGGCCCTTGTGATCTCTAGCGCGTTCTGAGATCTACCACTGACACTCTTGCCTGAAAAGCTTCAGTTCTATATTTATAAATCTGTATTCTATATACTTATAAGAGATGCTGGTAACCCACATTCACAACGCGTCTGAAATTATACCCACAGATAGTTCAATTTGGTGAGTCCCATAACTATAACAAAAAAAAAACCTCCATTTTACGATCTCCTAACTTGTAAAATTTTCAATTAAAGTTTAAGTATGTAACTAGTTGGTATATGGTAACAGAGTTAAAATCTTCTATTTTGGAAGCAGCACGATAGATAGAGAACACAAGTCAGTTATAAATAATTTTTTACTTATGGACTCTGCTTAGAACCGGATAGGATCAACAAATAGGGAAAACACATTAACAATAATTAAACAGTTAAGTAGAGATATAATTCAATTTCCAAATCTAAGGTATATATATATTAAAAAAACTAACAAATTCAAGGGCGCGTCACCGCCATTACCTGTGTACCGGGTGGATCGAAGACCGAACTGGGCTGAGCACAGTCCATGGTCCTTCAGAATACTAGACGAGTCCCCGTATCATGTGGTCTGAGACAACCTACATGTCGTCGGCGTACCCATCAACTGTTAACACGTATCTTCGCGGCGGCCATCGCACTAGCCTGATACTCCTTACAAACCACCGGCGGAAAATTTTCATATCGTACATGTCGATGCAAAGCCACAAGATACACAATACTGAAGATGAAAATTTATCGTTCGCTGCTCAGACTTGAAGCAACTAGTTCTACAGGTTGATAAGCTATCTCTCAACGTCAGGAACCTCTGCGAGTGATTTAGCCTGCCAAATATGTGGTCTATGGCACTTCCCGCATAATGAGCCAAAACATACAAAGCTTCGCTCTCTGTAACTCTCGTGTAACGGCATCCTACATGCATCTGTGTCAATTTCATTTTTTTTCATGCCTCGCACCAAACATTCGAAATAGATTATCACTTTGGTGTGCCGATAGAGTTTGTTGGCTGGAGAAATCAAGTTATTTCATCGCTATCCAACAGTAAGAGATATACTTGAGAGAGATCAGTATGATTTACCAAAAGCAGCTTGACCTGCGGCTTAGATTTCTTTTTCCAACCGCCTATGGACAACTCTCAAAGCTACAGTGCTGAACGTGACACAGGACTTTGGATACGGGGCAGACGATTATTATGGAGGGTTCAAAAAACCTCGTACCTTAGATGCTTGGAATTGACGCTCGTCAATCTGTGATGGACCGCGATCGCCCTTTACAAGGGGATGAGCTGCGTGATCTCATTCTTCCCCCCTTTTACAAGGGGGACTTAAGACCTTCATATGCATATTCCATTCACACCTGTTTTGACTGAGGTTTTACTGTGTAGAGTGGTAACAGTTCGTTAGCCGCCTTCAACGGCTTCCTCGGATACCACACGCTGAGCCTAGCTCAGTACGCCCATGTAGAGCATGATCCAGAATTAGTTAAATTTAGATGCAAGGAAAGAATATACTCAGCTTCCACAAATTTGTGAGGTCATACAATTGCTCCAATGCTTCGACACTGGGAATTTGATTATCGGTGGTCAGTCGAATTCTTTAAGTGATCGTTCATATTATATTGTATCGCGGTGAAACTAAAATAAACACATAACCAGTAGAATAATAAAATATGAAGGCGAGACAGAAGTACTGCAATGTGCTAACATAAAAAAAGTTATACATAACAAAGACATCTATAATACCTTGCTCTAAAAAGGTTATGGCCAATCTAAATCCATACCAGAAATAAAATGGACAAACCAATTGGCGACATGTACTCTTAAGCATTAAATTTTTATGGGTATCAGGTATGTCAATAGGACAAGAGTCATTAGCACCGAGGCCCATGTGGACCGCAGCCCCAAGAAGGTGAAACAAATTCGCCTTTAGCCAAACTTCATGAGCCTTATCTCCAGGAACAATGCCATTTTGGCCTTCAGCCACTTCAAACCTTTAATCCCCTCTACGTGAATTAACTCTGACTTTTAATTTCACATTTCTAAATGTCTATAGCGAGAGAGACGCGACCTTCTTCTCCTCTGCCGTCTGCCAACCTTTCTAATCTGCTTCTCGTTCGTCTGTCCGATTTGCGCGCACCTTAGTCTCGCGCGCACCGCCCCCACCTCCAGCCACTCCTCGAGTCTCTACGCTAGAGCCCAGACCGGCGCTCGTCTTTTTCCGTCGCCAGTTGACCGAGATCCATCGCAACACATGAA
Organism: Ipomoea purpurea; assembly: GCA_009835305.1. Taxonomy (NCBI): domain Eukaryota; kingdom Viridiplantae; phylum Streptophyta; class Magnoliopsida; order Solanales; family Convolvulaceae; genus Ipomoea; species Ipomoea purpurea. Next base: position 10,649 of record VALG01014618.1, on the reverse strand, counting down.
TTCTATCAATTACTCTCGGTTGCACGACACCCGCCGCCGCTCCTGCCGGGGCGCACAACGGCTCAGGGTTCAACTTCTTTGGTGATATGCTCAGTTGGATATAGCCCTTGTTCAGTTTTTTTTTTTTTTTTTTTTTTTTTATTATTTTTAGTCTTTCTGGTTTTTATTGATACTGCGTGGAATTATGTGATTTAGGCTGTTAGGCATTTAGCAGCTGGTGGTTGTGTGCTTTCGTGTGAGGCATGGAGGTTAGGTCAACGAGATAATGTGATTTAGCTATTTGAAGTTATATGATGCAGCAGATTTGCACTAATGGACATTCTGCAGATCATATAGATCTGTGATTTAGCTTATGAGAGAAAAGCCGTTACGTGAATTAAATAGTGAGACTATGCAATCAGATATTGGCTTGAATCAATTTTGAACTGGTAATTTTCACCTTATTTGCTTTCTATACACATACGACTCACAACTAAGAAGATAACGATTCATGCGATGCCGTACGCCGCGCTCCTGCTGGGCGTGTGGATGCAACACCGTTGATTTGAAATATTTCCAGATCCTCCGCCTCCGATGGGGAGCTTGGTTAGTTGGAAATCCTGGCGAGGGCTCCCAGCACAAAGCAGTATCCAATTGAAATTGGTATGCAAGAGATGGTCTTCTCTGCTATCTCTCTCTCACATATTTATTACTGTTTTCAATCACCGCCGCCATGACCCAATTCATCCCTCATCGTCTGGCTGCTTTATATTCGAATCTGCATTTGGCCTCTGTTTATCGATGGTTCGCTGGGGGATACTACATGATTGTGCGGGCACTTCCACAGGCCCGATTTCAGTTTCCTTCCCTGTCCCCAAAGCAGCATTAGAGTCACGGCATTCTGGGATTTAATTCTATTGTACACTCGACCCATAACTCCAATGTTCCTACACCCATATTCTATCTATGTCTTGTTTGGAATCTGCTTAACCAACCAATGTGCTGCTGCTCCTCGGCCTACCTGCGCCCGCGCCGCGCGCGCGCCCCCATCGTCCAATAGAACCCGAAGAGTGCCGTATGGTCGGAGCATTTCGCGCGCACTGGCTGTTCTTTCCCCGGTGTCGGCGCTGCCGTCTCTTGCCCAGCAGCAGCAGCCAGCCAATGTGTTGTAGGTCCAAACTCGATATTAATTTTATGGGTTTGCGTTCGAATTTGTGGTTCTCCAAGCATGTTCCTTATACTTTCACCGGTTCAAATTCCTTTTCAACTCTTTCGTGCTGTCGGGGAGAGAGAATAGGACGGAAATAGTTGCTGTTTCGGTATCACGCGCGGCGCTCGGTCCAAACGGTTTCGAGTTCCGTTCTACTCGAACTCTTGTCTCTATAAAGGGAGCTACTTGGCTGATTTCTGGTGTTGTCTTGTGTATGGATCTCCTATAATTGTCCTTGAAAGATTTTTGCAGCTGTAATTCGCAACTATTCCCCAGTACTCTTTAAGGCCCATATAATTCAGTCACCGGGAAACGCTTCGTCGAGAAACACCAGTTCCAAACCATTGGAGTGTTTCAGGATCGCTTCGTTTAACATGCTTTGGCCTTGGAACCCCGAATAATGAATGCTATTAAGAATATTGGGGCTGACAGAGGACTACTTACATGCGGCGAAGTGGAAGATCTGAGCTGGACAACGCAACTTATCCGGCAATTAATAAGAGCATGGAGTCTCCATCTTCGAAGGGCGCAAGAACTTTCGCTCACGGGATTGATTCTCTTCATCTTCCTCATTTTGACCTATTAAGTGTTAATCACTTGTCCTAAATTAGAGAGACAGGATTCTTTTACCTGCAAAGATAATGGGCGAAGTAGATTTCTTTACAGTATGAAACCAATATCTTCATTCCTCTCAATCTTACTTGGTAGCGGGATATTTCGCTTAAATGGCGGTACATATGTCTATTGACATTCTCTACACTCAATCTAATCATCGGGCCTCTAGGAGGTACATCTCATCAGTACACCCACCTAACACTGCATTGCACTCAAAGCTTCCGATAGTATAGATTTTTTTTTATCTGTTTGTTATTTCTTTCTTATTAGATGCGTTTTATATGTTTTTATTGATTTATCTTTTAACTCGTTAAAATCATTACACAATATTTAATTCAAGAACTTATACTTAATCATTTGGTTTACAAATTCGGAATGAGAAAAAATTTTTACGCAAAAAAAAAATTCTATCATTAGTTGTCGTTTTGTATCTAATTAATGCACTTTTAAGAAAAATTGAGATACATTAGAACTTTTTACAAATTAAACATAAAAAATATCATCCATTCGCAAGAATGCGACAGCTCCAAACTGAAACTAATCACGCTTTCTTATAAAAGTTCTATAGGCATGGTACCGTTTTTTTGCTAGATTTGTCTATAGTTACTGGCAAGACGCGCCATGACAAGGACCAGAGTACGTAGTACCAGTATCGCGAATAGGGTCAACATTTTGGTGTATTGGTGCTATTTTTGAGACCATGGGATCTCTCAAACATGCCTTATGTTCGATCTTATAAAAACCTATTTTTTACCAAATCCTACTTCCCTCAAGGTATTTAATGCTGTTTAAGAAAATATTTTCTTGGCTGAAAAAGACATGTATTCCATCCGTTTTGCTATCAGGCCTCTTCTTAAAGAGAACAATATAACTGGTTTGTATGGAATAATAAAATAATAAAAAGACGCGAGAGTCACTTTAGGGCAATTTCTTAGCCTGGAGTGTAACACACATACTCCATGAAATTTTAACTCAAATTGTGGATGGGAATACAAATTACTCGATCTAGGATATACTAAAGCTCAATAAACCAATATAAAAGTTATCCATGGTCATCAAAATATGGAAATTTATTGAGAATTTTCTTATTGGCTAAGAAGAGGTGACCTGTAATGCAGGCCCATCTTTCACTGCTCTATAGGCAATGGCACAACTTTACTGGCTATTCACATTGTGGGGAAAAAAAATAAGAGGATAAGTAAGAAAGGTGAGGAGTGGGTGGAAGAGAGGCGATTAACGTCTGCCGATTTAGGTGATCATTATACCGGGCTAATCGGAGCTAAGCCTTTGGCAAAAAATGTAAATTTGCTCTTTTCTCTGGGGTGTACTATTTCTAAAAGGTTCTAACCTAATGATGGTTGCTGAGCTGCAGTTATGCGGGGAATAGTGGTTGGAAGGATTATATGGCTATGCTTTTTAGTTTTTATGGTCTGGTGAAGTAATCAAATAAAGTTTCATTTTCTTTTGTTATCAACTTATTGAAATTTACTAATGCTTATGGTTTTATGCTTACATTGTTTCTAAGATATCTTGTTGTATATCTCATTTAATCATTTATCCCGTATCTCCCTTATGTAGTTACTTTTGGTGGTAATAACTTGGATTTTGAAAATATTTTCAGAGCTTTTAATTATTCCGTTAGGCAATTTCTTAAATGTAAGGCTAGAATTGAAGTTAAACTAGACTTAGGAACATTATATTGATATGCTTCATTCATTACTAATGAGGGAAAATGGTTTTGCCTACAAGTGCCATTTTCTTGCTCCTCAAAAGCGGAATTCCCTTCCATGAGCGTCCCTACCGCGTCGTACAGGATTTCATAGGGTAAACACTAAGGTGACCTAACATCCTCTTAAAGTAATTGAGAAGGACAGTCCACCATATCGGGTTATACTCCTATACACTGTGGCTGTCAAGGCTCAAACCTGAGTCCTTTGTCCCATCAATTACTATCCTGGAGGGGCAATGGTGAACTATCTGTGCGGGCTAGGCTCATTTTCTATCACTAGCTTGTTGCACTAAAAATACAAATTGTCTGGATTGCCACTATCTGCATTCCCACTTGTTCATATTGAACCTTGGCATCCCCATAGGGATTCCTTGTTTTAATCCTTTTTTTTTTGTTCTAACTCACAGTCTCCTTTAGTGTTCAGCGGTGAACTTCTTGTATTGCTGGCTTTTCAGTGAACCTGTCCTGGTAAGTTTTTATGCACAAAGATTTTATAGCTACAATAAGATGATGCATTAGTGGTGGCAAGGGAGGGGTTGAGGAGTAAAAATCTTCTTTTGATGGTGAAGCTCTTGTAGTTACTTTATTTACATGTCTTTTATTTATCAGAATGCTAGTGACTTGGCAACTCTTAATGAGTGTGTCCTGCTTTTTATATGCGTGGTTTCAAAATTTCATTATGTCAGACACGAGTCTACCAAGCATAAAACTCCTATCCTATTTGAAGGTCCAAAAACTTGGTTGTATGTGTAGACTTATATCTTAATTCTTAGGTTTACATGTGGACTAATTAATCAACTAATATGGACTAAGGAGCCTTAGGTTTAGGGATTAAGTGGATTATCAGTCCATATTATTACTGTCCCATAGGGAGCGAATATCACAGGATAAAAGTTGTAGAAATAATAAAACTTAATTGCGCGCAAAGACCTTAATGGTATATATAATTAGGCTCAATTGTTTATTTGTTTAAATTTGGGAATTAGTACTATGAGTTTTGAGGTCAATTGGTTAAATACGGTGATATTGTGTGGCTTTGGGATTAATAGGCGCATTACATTTTATTTCAATTTAGTCCACACTCAACTTCTAGGTGTTCATTTGTGTTTACAATTTTTATTAGCGCCGAAACATTATCAAAGTCATTCATTCTTTATATTCTAGAAGTTTCCATGTTGAAACTCCGTGAGATCATACATTATGGAATGGCAGCTCATATTTTTGTTGCTTTTGGGGGTTCATATGTATCCAGCACAACTATAATCCTGAATATATTGTTCATCGACTATAGTTGCATGCTTCACTAAAATCTATTGTTTTTACTAGGTTCGACACTCACGTTCATTTGTGTCAATATACCTTATAGATCTGTACTACTGACTGGTGTGACTTTCTGAATTTTAGATCATTTTGTCCATAGACATAGTTCATCATCTTAAAACATTAAATAATTCTATTGCTTTAATATGTTAGAATAACTGATTTCCTCAATTGTCCCTACGTATAGTATGTTATAGAGGATTGTCAGCCTGTGGGTGGTTGTTTAGTCTCATTTTGTATTCTTAGAACACTACGTCTTTAGTTTCAATGGATCTTTAGCATAATTATTCTACGAAAAAGTCAATATCTTCATTAGGCATGTCCCTCGTAACTGTACTTAGTGCGTTACCATATGTTGTTACAACCATGCGTTCTGGTCAGGCATTAACAGCTATTGATTTGATTATGGAGACCGTATGGGGTATCAACTGCTGCTGAGATCTGTGATGTCTCTACAAATCTCGAATGTGAATGCGCACACCCTAGGCAATTGTTTTTTTAATGTACCTCCACGTTCTCAGAATAAATTGATCGAATACTGTATATTGTGCCCTATAATGCTTAGATCTGTCGTTATGGACATTATTTTGTAGACACATTTAATCGGCATAGACACGGTTATGCGTGTTTTCCTAACAACTATTTAAAATAACTCATTAGGGAGGAGTATTGGTTTTTTTGTATCTACGATTGATCTTTGATAGTACCGCTTATTTGGGATTGATAACAGTATTGTGTTCTTTTGTCCGTCTTCCATTTTCCACTGTCACATTAGCTGGTTCATTGGCTAGCGATATTACTTAAAGGTATCATTTTAGGTTTTTGTTGCTATTGACAGCCTTTCATCTTGCAATATATTCGCCGATAGAGTCAACGTAAGCACTATGTGGTAGTATCTTAGATATGATTCCTTGTCCAGCAGGCTCAACTGGCTTGGTGGTGTTATATTCATCAACTATTCACTAGGTCGAGTTATGTATTTGGCTGTAGAAAGACATTCATGGTTCAACACAGGTGTTATTATATAATGTGTCAATTAATGAATCAATAATACGTGTTATCTATTTCTCTCTTATAATATATTTCTAAATAAGGCTAAATCGTTTATTTGTGTTTTGATACCTGATAGGTCGATGTCTGTTATTTGTCCAATATAAAATAATGTTTATTTTATATAGCTAGTCAAAATAGGGGATAGATATTTAGTTCTGTTTGTTTGATTTATGTGAAGTGTGCTATTTAGTAAACCACTTTTAAAGCTGAAAAGGTGGGCTGCTCAAAAATAACTTGCATTAATAAAATTGACTTATTAAAGACATATAAATTTCATCAATTTCATTAGATCTGTAAAATGATACAATGCTTTGCAAAAGATTGTTGTTTGAGCTTCTATGGGGCTGCTGCTTTCGGTCCTATGCTGGTACTATCTTAATCAAATAGCAAACTCGAGCTTGCAAGTACATCATTCGATTTCGTGCGACAAGCTGAGCCATGCAGCTGCCACGTAGGGACTGACCATCGCGGGATCTGATGTAAGAGAAAGTTGTTCTCTTCGACTATGCGGTACTGGCTCTGAATTCTGGCTCTGGTTCTCTTGGCGACCAGGGAATCTTTATAGCAGCTATGAATGATCGCGTTGGCCGTTATGGGAAGATCCATATCATCTCTTGGAGGCAGAAGCAACGTAGACTTAGTTAAATACAAGGCGCGATGATCCTTGTTTATCTGTGTGGACTTAAGAGATCGGCCAGGTGGTACAATCTTGGACGGTAACTCTATCCACGGATTGTCTCGGTCTTGTACTATTCTAGATATCTGGCATCCAGGAGTTGCATCTACGCATCCATAGATTTCGTGTACTGTTGGTGATATTGTTCGGGGAGATGTCCAAAAACCTCATTACTATGGTCATAAGAAGATTTTTTGGAGATGTGACTATTTATTCTAATCTAATCCATATTGGGATTCATAAACGTCATGTTAATAAAGTATCTCTACATTTATTTGAGTCCATAAGAACTACTCAGATCAGAGTGTCATCGGACCCGGTGATTAAGTAAGATACTCAATGTTATTGGGGCATAGATCCTTGTCATCTTTGCTGCACTACTAGAAATATTATTACGCCATATTCAATATGATAATATTTCAGTCTATATTTTCACTGTTTCAAAATTATCGATCAGAATCTGCTTCTCCCCAAGTAGGTCGGCTTAATAAAATACTGTTACTTATACTTAACACACACACTACTGACTGACGCTCCTCGTGGTTGATGATGTATGAGACTGGACTTGATCGCACTTTGTTAACATTGCTCGGCTACATATCTCCATCGTGTTTCCCATTGCTTATAATTCGATGTATTGTACTTCTTGGCTTGTTCCAACCTCGTTCTCAAATATATTTATATCAAAAGTAGGCAAGGACGCTAACGAAGATCACTCTATTTTGTTATCACGTAAAAGTTTATTCGCTCAAATTACGGGAAACAAACGTGGTGACTACGTCATTTTGTAAAGCTGGTGTCACAATGATTTACAATCATCTATGAGTTAGCTCTCTAATCTCCGATTATTATTATTATTTTTTATATTCTAAGAATAGTACCATCCTACATGTCTTCATAATTTATATACACAAAAGGGATGTCAATATGGACTTCTGCCTTATTAAATTATACATGGTTTTGGACTCTTACGTTACTATAAATCTAGTGAACATCTCTCTTAGTTCATAACCTTGTAGAACTCTTTGTGATGCGGGCTGGATCATTCTTCTATGGTGCATCCGGATATCTCTAGTAAGTTGGATCACTAATTCTGATCAGAATATAGAAATGTGTAAAAAGTCAGTGGATATATTGTGTAAAGAGTCTCTGATTCGACATAATCGAAATACAGCTATGCACGAATATTCAATGAAATATGTTCGTGATTGGACGCTCGTGATCGCATCGTTTTTTTTTTTTTCTTGTTGTTTTTTGTATTTTTTAACTAAACACAACAAACATATGGTACAAAAAAGACCCGAAACGTGTTTTTGAAAAAAACATAGTCAGACCGACAACTCTCAATAACGCCCTTTTGTTGTTTGTGTGTGGGTTTACCTCATTCTCGCTACTCTAACAGAGTGTCTCGTTACCTCTTAAAATACATAACAACTCAACTCAGGGGGCACATTTGACTACATATTTCCCAGTTTCGTTTAAACATCTTTTGGACTTCTCTTAGCCACTATGGAATGAAACACTAGGCTATTCCCACTAATTACATTCTGAAATATGCAAGTCATAATACTAGACCGCGTATATCAGTCATTTATTATACATTAACAACTAGTAGTAGTAAAATCCTTAGACTATTTATAGAAATTTAGAGGGAATTGATATGTGTAGAGGAAATTTGACTTGCGGAAATTCTAAAGAACTAATCTCTTTCAATACATATGGTGAGAAGAATATAAGATCTCCGACACCATCCTTTGAGATGCTGGAATACGTATAAATATGAATAGCACCTCAAATAAATTAGAGGCTAATATGTTTACGAAATTAATATCCCTATACTTACTAACCAATCTAGGAGTTCAATGAGTACATCCAAAGATCTCTATAACAAGAGCTATGTAAAGTTCTTTTCCTTTTAAGCTTTCTAAAAATTGAAGGGTGCGATACCATATTTGCCTACTGGTATAGAACACTGTCGGGATTCTCACCCAACACCATATCAGTTTTTGAAAAAAAAAATGATTAAAAAAAGAATAAAATGGAGAAAGAAAATCCACTAAATACGATTGCTTTTTATCCTGTATCACTGATCATATCACCAACTCAGATTTGGCTAGAATAAATTGTAGTTTGTTAATGTAGTTGCAAGTTTTGTGTGACGTCAATCCATCTAGTCTCTGGTGCGAGGTGCCGGTAATGCGATTAATTTTCAAAGCATTAACTTTGGTTGTCTTAAAACGAAATATGTTACCACTGATTCACAATTCTTCACCTAATGGAATTTTGCATATGGGCACGCTAAATTATTTGGGAAGAATATTGCTTTTTTCGGAAGACCATTAGTTGTTTTGTACTCTCGTTGATTGTTGTTTTTTCTTTTGACCTTAGTCATTTGTAGATGACTATTTGTTTTGAAAACAAATTGTTAATATTGAGTTTGAAAATGTGAATAAACCATATTACGAATATTGCGCTTCAATATTCTATCGCTAAATTGCTTTAGTCACAATTATATGACTCATGAATCAGTCTGTTGCTAGTATTCTCATTACTACTACATGCCCCAATCTTCCTCTAGATTCTTAACTATAACTTAGTTATGTTATGCATTTTTAGGCTGAAATTTGTATCTTCATATCCCACCTGTCCCTATATTGCACATTTCTTTATTAAGGTGGGTATGCTCTTTGACCAATATGGTTCCTTTTGAATTAAAGGTTATTGTCAGTTGGGAATGTGGAACCAATGTTTATCTAAATGGATAATTAAGATTTCAAAATTTTCCTCCGATGTTCGTGAAATCTTAACTTTCTGATTACTTTGTAATATAAAATTACTTTAACTTCATGTAAATTATCTAAATTTTAATTTCTCCAACTCTGTAATAATTATTCATAGCGCTCAATATGTGAATCTGCTTTGTTGAACTCTAGTTCCTTGACACGTCGTTAATTTCGTTATCATTAGTCATATTCCATCACTTAAACAATTTATTTTTCAATTTATATAGCCATCATAGCTGTAATTTTAGCTATAGTTTTAATAATTTTTTTTTTGCAATTTCAGTTATATTGCAAAATATGGAGAGCATTGTTAGGATTATCACAACTATTGGGTTATATGTTGGATATGACTTAGATTGAATACTTTAAAGATATTGCAAAAATAGACAATAAGTAGTTCCAAATAAAAATCTTAATATTTAATTATATCTATCGGGGAAGCGTATGCATTGCATTTTAACCCACACTAAGTGCCAATACAAAGGATTTTACTATAGACAACATATAGCCTAAAATAGTTGCCAGAATAGTATATACATTTAGGTTTGGTTAGCAAATGGATAATTTTTGGTCCACAATTCTAAGTACCTTACAATAGGCATTTTCATACATACCGTGACAAGTTAAACACAAATGATGTTACTCTTTTATTAGTATTACCACGTTAATCTATTTATTATTCTATCCAACCTATTATCAGTTTTTATTACATGATTCCTTAAGTATTTTTTTCTCATCTCTCTTTATGCCGTCCATACCTCCGTTTTGAAGTTAACCTCTTTGTAAAATCTAAAAAGATTTTACAAGCCGCTATTTTTGGTGCATTGGGCTTCATGTTTTTATCTTAAGGGGATTATTTTTGGAGTGATGACCAATAATCTGAAGAGTAATCTATTGACTTAAAGAAATTTAAAAGGATTATTTCGTAAAATTGATTCCCAATTTGCCGGTATAATTCTTATCTGATCGTGCAGTCTTACTCTTCTTAATTTGGTTTGAATCGAATAATGCCTGTAATTGTATGCGTTCGCGTGAAGCTAGTTTTTGGATAAGGAGAATCCGATATATAAGACTTGAAATGCTCAAATTGCAGATTTAATTTTAACACCAATGGGGATATGCATATTTGTGTCACAATTATAGTCTTTATCAATAATGTTTCTTGGCTCTCGTCGTCTATGTAAGGAGGTTTAATGGAAAAAGTTTGATGCTAATTACAATTTTCCACTCGCTCAGGAACTATAGGAAAACGTTGGACCTTTCTAGGCGAGTTGTATCATTTTG
>VALG01014617.1:22883-39150 GCA_009835305.1 Ipomoea purpurea | reverse complement strand
GGGAATTTTATGAGGGTAAATCATTTTTCTATAAATATATTTTTTGTATACCCAGGGTTTCTACCGCCCCAGACATAGTGTCTTTTGGATGCTCCTCTTTTGGGGTTATTTAAGTTACCTATGAGGGTTCCCGTACTATAGTTTTTGTTCATTTAGTCTCTATTTTGGTTATTCTAATATAGTAATAGCTTTATGTGATCAAATAATTTATATTGATTAATGTAATAATTGGTAGTATTATAATTAATATATAAATAATATATGGTTGGCATGTACAGTTATGATGATATGGCAGAGATAATGTCCAGGTACATAAACTATTGCTTTAATTGTTTCACTTTTTAATTTAATATATTATAGTGTAGAAGACAAATAAAAAAACAAATAACAAAACTTATAGATACTTTGACTTCTTGGTGGGACATTTGATCATTGAGATTTTAAGACAGCTCTATATACATTAAGTTTAAGGATCCGAATCCCTATCATCTTTTGGTCTAATGAAGGATGAATTCAGTTTCACTTCAATTCATACCCGTGTTTGTATTTATATAATGTTATTCTGAGTCTAGTAGATAAATGTAAAGCATACCCAAAGTTGGAGGCCAGGAAAATGTGGAAAAATATCTTTGGGTGTCATTTTAGGCTTGATTTCCTGCAGAAATATGACGCAAAACTGCCTAAAGAGTGATCTATTATAAAAAAACATAAAAACACAAATTTCTCTTTTTGCTGAGTGTTTATTCAACTGGCAAAGAATATTATCGTATAGTAATATGAATAAAAGAGGCCACCGTTATTCATTATTTGAGTTATAAATATAATTAAGTGCATGCTATCATCATATTTTAATATTACTTTTATAATCAACAATTTAATTAAGAAAATTTACTTTTGGTCAAATTCAGACATAAGTTTATAACAGATGCCTCAAAAACGGTTTACTCCAGTGAGTCGTTCGTCCTCGTTTCACGTATATATGTGGACGGGTTATTTAATATTCAACTCGTATAGGAGCGAGTTTTTTTACCCCGTCCTGCCTTTGGGTCACGTGGTCTGGCGGGGTTGGAGCGGGTTTAGACCGCATCATTCTTAATATATATTTTAAAAAATAAAGCATTGTCAGCATATGGTGTTTTGATATTTAGTACCGATATTTAATCAATTTTAGTTACGCTGTCATATTTTTTTATTTACAATATACAACAGTAGTGTAAGTATATTACAGTACATCGAATAATACAAAATATTAATTGGCGGCGGCCCGTCCCGCCAGCGGGCTTTAGGCATGGCGGGGGGCCAGGCACATCCAAACCGCTAAGAGGCCAGTTTTTTTTAGCCGGTCCACATTATGGAGGGTTTTGATGTGTTTTTTGGCCGTCCTTTCTGCCGAGGCCGTTTTGACGGCTCTATTACATGCTTGTTTCTTGATGGTGATTGCTGGAAATTTCCGACCCCTGATGATATTAATCATAGAAAGTCTGTTCTGACCATTTTTTTGTATCCGAACAAACTTTTGTTGCTATTTTCGAGCCGCTCTTTGCTTTCTACTTGATTTAAGATCACTTTCCTTTGTGGTGAAATTCCATAATTTTCCGCAGTTTAGTGGAGAAATACTTTATCAATAAAAATATTATATGTAGGATGAACTATACCTCTCCAAGCAATAAGGCCCAAGGGGCGGAGGGCAATGGTGGCAAACATTTGCTGGTAAGTATGTGGATGAAGGATCATTGACGGCGGCCGCATCACCGCGTCTCTACGATGTCATTCCGGCATATCTAAGCTGAATATCCCAATCAAACAAAGGCAAGAAACACGGCACCCCATTTATATATTATACAACTATATATTCCTCAGTGTAAACTTGTATTTCTTAAGAAACAAATCAAAGCTAGGATATATGAAGATGATATATTGATGTGTATAGTATTATAGAATATAATGAAGCAAGAGATGGAAGAATATATAGTATAGCTTTGGTTTTAGGCTATATATAGATTGATAGATATATATTTAAAGAAGTGAAGTGATAAGTTGTTGTTTTGGAGGATGGTGTATAGTGATTGCTGACAGGAAATTGGGAAGATGATGAATCTTCTCGCAGTACCTATACGGCTATAATGAAACAGAGAAGACGGCTATAATTTTATGTCTGCAGGGATTTTTATGTCATTCTTGAATTTTACGTCAGGTGTTTGGTTAGAAGTAAGGAATTTAGGGGGGGGCGGGGAATGAATTGTAATTTGGTGAGAAAGAATAAGGTGAGAATAAAGTAGGAATTCAAATTACAGTGTTTGGGTATGCAGGTGTGAATAAAGTATGAATTCAAATTACAGTGTTTGGTATGCAGTAATAAGGCATAGATTGAAAGGGAATTAATGAACAATGACTGAAATGCCTTTATGAACCAACAACAACAATAATAATAATATAATAATAATAATAATATAATAATAATAATATCATTCAATAAATAATAATGAATGATGATGATGATTTTTTTTGGAAGTAATAAAATAATAATAATAATAATAATAATAATAATAATAATAATAATAAATAATAATAATATAATAATAATAATAATAAGACAGCTAATAGGACAAAAGAAGAGTGAGGGTAAAATGTCATAACCTTTTTCTTCTCCCTTCAATTCGCCTAATTGCTAAATAGGGGAGGGGGGTTATGAATCACAATTCAGCATTTGGAGGGAATTGCCAATTCCTTCCAACCAAACGCGTAATTGTGGGTTATGCTGAATTACAATTCAACTACGACTTAATACGTCCAACCAACAGTTGCTAATATGTGTATAACATTTCTTTTTTAAACCTAGATTGGTAAATTAAAGCAGTTGTCTAACACTGATGTTTATATTAAACTTATATAAATAAGGTTCAAATTGCTACTGTCTAACCTGAAATGCAGTGTGACAACAAAAAGTACTAATTAGACCACTAAACACCTAAAATGGTATAAATTTCACCTGATAGAAGGTTATGCATCATTTCATCACGTTCCTGCTTACGTAGAAGTTGAGTTGAATTTAAAGTAATTTTTAATAATAAAACTTTAAAAAAAAAAAAATGGGGTGGCCATCGGCTACTTCTTTCCCCTCATCCTTCGTCTCCGCCGGAAAGGTGTCATTGGAGAGAAGGACCTGTCTCCACGCCACTCTTCCCTTCTCCCTTTCTTCGTCTTCGTCTTCGTTGTAGCACGAAGAACTTGTCTTCATTTTTCTCGGAGACGAAGAAAAACCTTATCTATTGTTTAAAGTTTATTATATTTTCTGTTGTTGGGTAAAGGGAATAAAAGTGGCTTAAATAAAATTGGTGGTTCTCAATCAGATTCTACATCAAATTAAAAGGGATGAATTGGGTTTAGCCTTTAGGGGTTTGGTCCAGTGTGTAAAGTTTTTCCACAAGTGAAAATTTTGGGTGAGAATGTGAGATGTGGAGTCATTGATCTAATCTAGATCAATGGCTCAATCTTAAGGATTTTTTTTTTTTTTAAGCCGCTTAAATTATGGATGCAAATACAATGTCCAAATTGAACACCTTAAACTTCAAATTTATGTATTTAAGCTGAAAAATAATGCGATTATAAGCTTTAAACATACGTATCGCACCTTAAGCAATAAACTTAAGGCCACTTAATAGGACACCTAAGGCTATAAACTTATGCACTTTAAGCAATAAACTTAGACACCTTAAGGTTTAAATTTACGCACTTTAAAGCTATGAACTTTATGCAAAATGGACATAATATCATCAGTCTTTTTTTTTTTTTAAACAAGATCAAAGGTCTATCATTAATCCAACGTTTCACCAGAGAAGCTTCTCACTTGACCCATATATATGTATTTGGATATGTATAGATTAGGTTCAAGTGAGAAACATGCATGTCACAGTAAAAAGAAAAAAATTTACAGTTCATTTTTTTTAATGCAAAAATAAAAATATATTAAATTACTTTGTAATGTATGTATTAAATTATACTTTTCTAAATCCATGTATGATTTATATATATTGTAAATGAGCTTTTTTGGTTTTTGTTTTTTTATGTTTTACTTTTTGATTTATTCTCCTTTTTTTCTTTTTTCTTTCTTGTGATGTGATAAGAATAGTGAATAGGTTTGAAAATTGAAGCTTTTTTTTTTTTTTTTTAATAGTTTAGCTTTTGAATAATTGAAGCTTTATAGTTTTGGGTATTGGGCCACTTAGACAGAGAACCAAAATAGCCAAAACCATAGGAAGGGGATTGTCATGCCGTTCACCATATTCACCTTGCAAAGTGAACACGATTCTATATTCATAATTGTTGAACTCTATGTTTATAATTATAAAATTTATAATTATATTTTTAAACTTCATACTCACAATTACTGAACTCTATATTAACAATTACAGAATTCTATGTTCATAATTACTAAACTCTATATTCATAATTATAAAACTCGTTCATAATTTTTGAACTTCATATTTACAATTACAGAACTCTATGTTCATAATTATAGAACTCTATTTTCATAATTTTTTTAACCCTATATTCACAATTATGAATGGTTTTGGAATCGTGTCCACCTTACAAGGTAGACACGGTTTCACAACAGAATTTGCCCACTTAGACAGAGAACCAAAATACCCAAAACCATAGGAAGGGCTATCGTTATACTGCGAAACCAGGTTCCACAATAATGCACTGTGGGCCCTAGTTCTATACGATGCTGTTTTGAACTTTAATTTTTACGGTGATCATTTGTTGCTCAGTTCACGTTACAAAGAGATTTTTTTTCTTCTTTTTTTTTTTTTTTAACTGTAAAGCATGTGTATTTATCCTCGTGTTATGCATTTTTGTACTTCATGTTATGCAATTCTATACATTAACCGTAAGGATTCTGTACCTGAAATTTATTAGTAGTTGTATACCACAAAACATATTGTGTCTTATTTAAGAATTTATGTCTATATTATGAAATTATGTCCTAGTAGGACGTAAATAAGATTTTAGAATAAGTAAAATAGAAAACATGTGTATGTATCTCACAGTAAAATATAAAACATGTGCATATATGTATCTCGTGTTATGTGTTTATGTACATCATATTATGCAATTTTGTACATTAAGCGTAAGGATTCTGTACCTGAAATTGATTAGTAGATGCATACCACAAAATATATTGTGTTTCTTATTTTACGAATTTATCTCTTATATTATGAAATTATGTGCCTATATGACATAAATTATTTACATAAATCAAATATGAGAATAAGTAAAATAGAAAATATGTGTATGTATATTGTAGTAAAATAGAAAACATGTGTATGTATCTCGTGTTATGCATTTTTGTACATCATGTTATGCAATTCTGTACATTAAGCGTAAGGATTATGTACCTGAAATTAATTAGTAGTTGTATAACAGAAAATATATTGTGCGTTTTATTTTATGATTTTATTTCTTTGTATTATGAAACTATGTGCCAATATGACATAAATTATTTACACAAATCAGATTTGAAAATAAGTAAAAAACTAAAAATAGAAAACATGTGTATGTATCTCGTATTATGCATTTTTATACATTAAACATAAGGATTCTATACTTAAAATAAATTAAAATTTGTGTTGAAACATGAGAAACAAAAAGTTACAGAGTCTGTTAAAACACGATATAAATTGCCATAAGAAGGGTATTTTAATTTGTGTTGAATGCATGCTTAACTAATTACATGTGTAAATAATGTGACTTTTACCAATGATATTTTAATTTCATGTAAATATATGAAGAATATTAAGAGCATATATATCGTGTTGGAAACAATAGCATAAAATGACATTGTAAAGGACTATTTTGTGATAAATATATATTGAGTTCACTTCCAATTTTGATTAAGTTTAAGTGGATTCATGTTTTTTCGTAGTAAGACGAATAGATTGATATGTTGTACATTCAAAACGGATAATAATAGATAAATACAAATTAATTATTAAAGTAGACACATTTAAGTATAATAGATAAATACAAATTAATTATTAAAGTAGACACATTTAAGTTGATTAATACTTTTTTTTTTTTGAATGCTACTGGCTCTATTACAATGTAGTATGTCTTCATATACTTTCTCAACCTACTGAACACAAAAAACCAATAACGCCTCAACTAAGGCTCGAACTCACAATCTTCCAAATGGAATCCAACCCGGGTACCATTAGAACCAATAACGCCTTCACTGAGGCCCGAACTCACAATTTCACCGACAATCTTTCAAATGAAAGTCCAACCCGGGTACCATTAGACCAACCCTAAGGGCCACCCACCCTCCGACTCGACAGAGCATGTGGGAGGGAAGTAAATCACGGTGACTCAATGGATTACTAGGCATGGTAAAATGCTGGTGGCACGAGGAATCTGTCCTCTTTGGACCATAATTCCCACACTACCACCGTCGAAGTTCGAACATTAGTCTCTTATCCCAAATATTGCCTACTAAACCATTGAGTAAATCCGTGCGAGTAATATATAAAAATTCTTTGTCGTGCGTAGGCAGTCAAAACAGGTGGCCACATATATTCGTAACATTGACTCGTGTATCCCAAAATGAGCGGGCAACGAATGTCGTTCTTCCTCCTTCGTCGGGCTCAGAATACTAGAATAGTGTGGCACCCATATTCCTAACATTATCAAGTTATATATGAGTGAGTTACGGCCTCGGAATTGTCTGGAACATATCTAGAATCAAATGAAAGTTAATGAGTGACTTATACATATTTGTATAGTCAACCAACTATTATAATTATTTAACAAATTTACCAACTAATTTTTGATATCCTTCAAATTAATAAAGAATGTAATGATTGTGAAATAAAATAATTTACTTGAGTTTTTCAGCTCAAAATTAATTTTATTAAAAATGTAAGTATAAGAATGTAATATAATATTTAATATTTTTAAAAATTTAATTATGTTATTATTATGTTAATTTTTAAGTTTATTGTTACTTGTATTATTATTATTATTTGAATTTGAATTTGAAATAACTAATTTAATTATATAGCTAACGTATTTGAATTAATTATAATTAATGTTTAAATGAATCATATTGTTAATCTCATTTGCATTCACATTTATAAACACAACTCGAATCCCAACATTAACATAAACTAAGCAGTGAAAATAATAACTAAAAAGATAACTAGTGAGAATGTCACCACCACAACCACCACTCCATGGTGATTGCACAGGCTAAGGGGTAATACTAGAAATAAAATAAATATCTGGCATCCATTTCAAATACTAAAAACATAAGGGGGAGAAGTCACCCCAAAAGTCTACATCATCAAAACCATAATAACAACCATGAGTCTAGAATCCGGAAACAAAGTCATCAACATAACTAGAGTTTAGACATCTCAAACTACGAGACTCATCTAACTCGATCTCTTCTCACTACTGGGCCCACCTGAAAGGGTTTTGCAAGCAACACATAGACAAATAGGAAAACACCCGTTAGCACGAAGCTAAGTATAACCACACTCAACCCTGTAAAACATTATAGATATACTTTAATTTGAAAACATTTGATTTCTCTTGGAAACAACAAACTTATCTCTAATCATCTTTAGATCTATCTCATACTTCCTAAATGCTTGCAACCTATAATATCAACTGGCATGCTTATATATAAGACTGAACACTTAGATACTTCCACATATAAACCTCTCAATTAATTTAACAAGCAGTTCATGCTCGCAGGTAGAATCATGCTAATAAACCATATAACAGGTATTCTCATGCTCTCACATTCTCATCACATAAGCTTGATATACAAGGCTTCAAATATAACAAAACAATCATGCTCGATGAACAATCTTAAATCCACATTCTCATTATGTAATCTCATGCGATACTCTACTCAAATGCAATCTCGTGTAATACTATACATCATACTCATATGCAATCTTGTGCAATGCTATACATCATACTCATATGTAATCTTGTGCAATACTATAATCATAATCATATGCAATCTCGTGCAATACTATATATAGACTCATATGCAATCTCGTGCAATACTATAATCATACTCATATGCAATCTCGTGCAATACTATATATACTCATACACTCTTTGTAAAAATAGAGTACTTTCTGTGGAGGTCTCTTTCTTTCTTTCTTTCTTTCTTACTTTTGAGTCTCTCTTGACTCGCTTTCTTTCTCTTGAGTCTCTCTTGACTCACTTTCTTTCTCTTGAGTCTCTCTTGACTCGCTTTCTTTCTCTTGAGTCTCTATTGACTCACTTTCTTTTCTTTTGAGTCTCTCTTAACTCACTTTCTTTATTTTGAGTCTCTATTGACTCACTTTCTTTTCTTTTCGCTCGTAGACAGCTCAGGGTTTCACCGTAGTGTGAATTGCCCCATCGGGAACGGCGTAAGTCCGACCCAATATCTCCTACTGTCTATGGAACCTATCTCATGGTTCTCGCGTTGTGGAATCAGGTATCGAACTTTAAGTGTGCACACTCCCTAACCAGGATTCCAAGCCTGGCGTACAGTTTCCAACCTCGTAACGTGGGAATACGTCGCGTTACATATACTGGGACCGCAATGTCCATAAAATCATCCGAGAGGACATAGTCCAAACGGGATCCTCCAAAACTTCACCGATATAGATAATATATAAATATATCTCTCATGCATCAATTTCGTGAATGCAACAACTCTACTACTTCTCAATGTATAAAAGAATGATATGCCACATGCTTATGGTTTTTGAAAATATTTCTTGGGCTCACGTTGGCCCCTTATGCATTTTTGAAATATGATATATGTGAGATGCCAAATACTCTATAATCATGCTTCTAAACTATGTATAAAATAACATGAAATATACAAGAATATAACATCATGCTCGGTTTGTAATATAGCAAATTCTATACGTTTTTAACAACAAAATATGCTTCGAATCTCATTGATCAAATATCATAATCTAGTCATGCTTTCATAATAAATCATATTCTCAAATGATCATGCTTCTCTACTCAACACAAAATATCAATCGATCACATTATCAAGCATTTCTTGTTCACAGTGAACTTAGCCAAATATATACTGTGTAGCAAATTCTTCACAATTCCTTCATAACTTACACATTTTTTATCCAAATTCAACGAAATCAAAGCCAAAACGTGCGTCGAGACGATCCCGAAGAGCCGAGCCACAATGACCCGTAACACTCAGCCCGAAACAACACGTAGCTGAGCCACAAGGGCCCGACCACTGCACAAAATCTCCTTAGATCAAAACTCAGGGACCTGGGGCGGGACTCCTCAAAAACCGCCCCATGTGCCCCGTTACACCATCGGGACTAGGCGGCGGCCCTCTTCTAGGGCTATGCCCTAGTCCCGTGTAGCTACGGCTCTAGCAGGCGGCCCTCCTGATGGGCCGCGGCTAGGGCCGCTTATTTGATATGGTGCACCTTGTATGTGCACCAGATGGCATTTTTATTTGCAATTTCAATCCAAACAAGTCCAAAACATTGTCAACCACTCAAAGGCAAGTACTAGATCACTTCTAAGCATAAACACAACAAAATCTCATAATTTCTACTCAACAACAAGGCTTCACAGAGCCAAATTAAATCAAAGAGGAATCCACGGGGTTATACCTCTTGTTGCTTTTTCTTCTTGTGTGGATCCCTTCTCCTTTAATTTTCCCTTCAGAGATTACTACCTTCCCCCACCTATCTTTCTCAAACAAACATACATGCATACTAAGCTTAAGGCAACTCAAAGATGGGAGGTAAAGAATGAGCAAAGTTTGTGAAATGAAAATGAAATGGATGGAGGAATGAATGTCAGAACACTTACTGTGATTTCTTCTAAGGCTTCGAGTGAAGAGGCAAATGGAATGGATCAGGAGAAACAAGGAGAATATGTTATTTATATGGGTTCAAAACCCTAGGTAGGTGGCCAATGATTGGTTAGGGGCAAAAGGGTAATTTTAACTTGCTCTCTAAAGTATCAGACAAAGCTTTGTGGTTCACCTTGTATCATGGACCAAGGGCTAGAAATACTATTTTTAAATACTTTGGGGTTGAAAAATGAATTTTCTCAAAAAACTATTTAGATGAACCCTTATTTAAAGTCTTTTTGAATTCTCTCGGTCTCACTCAGATAAATTTCTCGATTTAAAACTTGGTACGCGAAGTACCCGAAAATCAGGAATTTCGAATTAAATAGGTTTTGGCGTCGAATTAATTTAAAATGTGACAAAAATAATTTATTCGGACACTAATTGATCGCAAAAAAATTTAATGGAGTGAAAATGGCTATTTTCAAAATTTCTTAAAATTGGATTTATAAAATAAAATTTTGGGTTGTTACAGCCTTGTATTCCACATTCGGTGGATGAGAGAGCGACAGTGCGTTGCTTCCGGGAAACCAAAGAGAGTAGATTCGGGCCAAGAAATGCTATGTAGCCTGCTATGGATTTCCTGTCAACAGAGTAACCGGCCCAATCAGAGTCGGAAAAGGCATGAATCACCGGCGAGGAAGAGGGCGTGAGATGAAGACAATGGTGCAGGGTTCCCTTCACATACCGCATCACGCGTTTGAGAGCCACCCAATGATCCTGCGTGGGGTTGTGCATGAACTGGTATAGCCGGTTAACCGTAAAAGGACAAATCCGGCAAGGTGATCAGTATATACATAAGAGACCCGACAAGTTGGCGATATGGGGTCGGATCATCCAGCAAGGTCGAGCCATCAGGGTGATTCGCAGTGGTGAGAGACATCAGGGTGGCAAGGGGCTTGCAAGATTCCATACCTACTTTGCGAAGAAGCTCCGTCATATACCGTTGCTGGGATAACACTATGGCATCTGCAACATAGACACCTTCAATGCCCAGAAAGAAACGTGGTCTGCCAAGATCACGAATTTTAAACACAGTGGACAGTTTAGATAACACCTCATCAACCATGCTCAAATTATTACCAACAATAAGATATCATCCACATAGACTAGCAGGTATGCACAAGTATGTCCGGAATAAAATGAATAAAGAAACGTCCGTTTTTTGAAGGACAGAAACCAATTTGCACTAAAAAATTGTGCAGTCTTGTGAACCAGGCCCGAGGGGCCTGCTTTAGGCTGTACACCAACCGTTACAACTTGCAAACATGATCAGGGTGATTGGGATCGTGTATCCGGGGTTGCCGCATATAGATATCCTCGTTAATGTGCTCATTTAAAAAGGCGTTATGGACATCTAATTTCCGCATGGACGTCCCAGCTTGAAAACGGAAATACGGATAGTGGTCGGTTTAACATAGGGCTATAAGTTTAAAGGTAGTCTTTGCCCGATATTTGGTTGAACCTCTTGGCGACCAGTTGGGCCTTGTAATGCTCAATGGTGCCATCGGATTTCCGTTTCATGCGAAAAACCCACTTGTAGCTGATGACGTTCATGTCGCGGCGTGCTGGTACTAACTTCCAGGTTTGATTGTGCAAGAGGGCGTTGAACTCGATATCCATGGCACTGCGCCAATGTGGCAGCTTAATTGCTTGTGAGTGGCATGTTGGTTCGTCATCATTGACAGAAGCTATCATTGTCGTCGGCTGGTGGCGTTGAGCATTAGTCGTGGTCCGCATATGCATGGCATGTGTGCGAGTGGTAGAATGTGAGTGCCAACGTCGACCTGTCGTAGTGGAGGATGTTGATGGTTAAAAAAAAGTGGTAGTAGCTTCGACAGTCATTGAAGAGGTAGGTAGGGCAAGTTGCTGTGGATCACGGTGAGTCACGGGTGGATGCAGCTAGCTTGGTAGCGGCGGTGTGGCTCCAAGCGGCGGTGATGGTTTACATATCTGTGCACACGCCCAAGGTAATGAACTAATGATGGAACAGTAACAGTGTGTGGCGTAGAAGGTACATCTGGAACCTTCGAGAACGGGAACACCTCTTCGTTGAAGCGGACATGACTTGCAATATAAATGCTCCCGGAGGCCTTGTCTAAGCAGCTGTAACCACTAAAAGAATCTGGGTATCCCAGAAAAACAAAGGAGGTAGAACGATAGTCCATTTTGTGGCTCTTATATGGCCGAAGGCATGGAAAGCACTCACAATCGAACACACGTAACATTGTATAGTTAGGAGACTTATGAAACATGCACGAGTACGGACTAACACCTTGAGAAACTGAAGACGACATACGATTTATTAAATATACCGTAGACTCGAATGCATAGGACCCGTATTTGTGTGGAACATGACTCTGGGCTAATAAAGTAAGCCTAGTTTCCCTACCAAAAAAAAAAAAAAGTAAGCCTAGTTTCAACCACATGATGGTGTCTGCGTTCCACACGACCGTTTTGCTGGTGCGTGTGGGGATTGTACTGTTGATGTGAAATTCCTGGGGCGGTGAATACCGAGTGAAGTTTGAGATATTTACCGCCCATGTTGGATTGGATACATTTAATAGGGCAGGCAAACTAGTTTTCAACTAGAGTGCGAAATGTAGTAAATATATAGTATATGCCCGATTTTAATTTCATTTGGATATAACCATATATACCAAAAAAATCATCGACAAAGAGTACAAAATATTTATATCCATCAATGGACAGAATTGGAGAAGGACCCAAATGTCCATAAAAATTAACTCTAAAACAGACCGACTAGAACGCTCGACTCTTGACAATGGGAAGCGCATAGACTTGCCCATCTGGCACGTAGTAACACAGATTATCAAGGTTAAGACCTCATAAATTAGGATGTCACCTTGCACACAACCATTTTAAGAGGAAAACAAAAACTAGAATTGAAAAATAAAAAGGTTTTTTAACAAGAGGGTATTCAATTCTACAAAGAAAACGAGGAACTTGATCTTACAAAGATTACTTGCACAAAGCAATAACACTTTAACAAAATCGGGCACCCTTACTTAACTCAAATTGCTTACACATTACTAGTTTCCAGACCACAAGTTTCAAACCACTTATTTCGGAACTTGGGCACTCAAAGCACATATAAGCACAGAGTTCTCCAAATCTCTCATACCTTTACTCAAACATTTAAACGAATCAATCCAACATCCAAACCTCACTACACTTAAATCAAGTCCTAAGATTACTAATATCAGCATTTCCTCAAAACACCAATTTTCCAAGTTTCCCTTCCAATCTTACTCAAGTCTTTAAATAAATCACTCAATTGTCCAGTAGACACAACTTACTCAAAGAAATGCACATCTTCAGGGTACAATAGCCACAATCATAATACTTTCAACATTATTCCAAAATACATCAAAATAATCTTAAAGAATTCACCCATTAGCTCAACAATCCAACTTTACCTTGATGCACACTTTGCCATCAAAGGTTACATTCACAAATCAAAACAATAATTATAAACTCACAATCTCACCGCGAATTTTTAAAGAATTCCAAATTCATAGGGCTTCAAACATAGATTTCTTATACTTAAGTTCTCTACTTCTAACCCAAGTACTCATAACTTAAATTCCTATAGTCAAACTCCTACATCCTATGACCAATCTAAGTTCATCCTCTTGTAGTTAATACCCTAGGACTCTATAACATAGGGCTCTCATAACTTATCTTCATTATCTTCCTAACATATCCTCATTATCTTCCTTAAGTCTAAAATGGTCATTATCTACTTCTATAGATCGGACAACCAATGGTGTGCTAAGTGGATGAGATTTATCTATATAAAACTTTTATAATACCTTTAAGGAGTTGACTGGTGTATAAAACCACTATAATACCTTCTTCAAGTACGTTGACTGGTGTATAAAAACTTCTATAATTAAATACACGAAATGATAATATTAAAAACAATTTTATACAAACATAAAGATAAGAAATCATAATATCAAAATACATAAGTGATGCGAATCATGCATGATGATCCATCCTTCCTTTTCCTTGGTGGTACTTCAATTCCCACCTATTTATGAGTGATCATCATCATCACCACAATTCACAACACAATAAGATCTGAACTTCAAGCTAAGCCCTAATTTGGCTTTTGCCTTAATATGTGCCCTATTTTGTTGGACACTAATCTGCAGTTGAAAAAGCTGCTTACTCGATCCATCTCAATCAGCACTCTCCACCTTCTCTTTTCTCTGCATCCTTTTCCTTCAATTTGTTGTTATCTTCTACATTAATCACCTGCAACTCATTCTTCTTTCCCCACAACACAATATAGAGTCCCACCACAATTAGGATTGATCCCATCACTCTGCAATCAAATTCAAAAATTAAAACATGCATCTTTTTCTTTCTTGAGGCCGGCCATACAAATTAAAGGAAGAGATCAGATTTATATGGATCGGATCATCTTTCCAAAAGTTAATGGAATCTTCTACATGAGTGCAATCCAAAAATAGGAATTTTCGGACAACTCCAGTCAAGTTGAGCAAACTGTTAGCTAGACTTGATAACTATAAAATTACAAGTTCAGCCTCTTGGCCTATTTGCTTTCTTAATTTGAGCCGGTCAGCTTTAAACAAACTAGGTTGTTTACCTCCTTGTGGTCATTTGCTTACCTAGTGGTTGCAGTTTCCCTCGCCACCAATTAAATTAAATTTGTATAATATTATTTTGTATGTATGGTGTGCTAACTCCATGGAAATTTAGTTGATTTTTGGATGGTAGATGGTGGATAAAGACACATGATTGAGACTTGACAGTTGCAGTAAAAGAAATTTTCCTTATTTTAAGGCAAGAAATTAAAGAGAGTTAATATGATTGATAATTTGACATGTACTTACGTGCCGGTATATATTTTTTCACGAAGAAAAGCCCAGCTTAAAATGGCAGTAAAAACAAGCAACAAAGGGTTGAACACCGCAACATATAAAGGGCCTTTCCTCCTCTATACACCATGAAGGTGAGGCAGATTGCAAGGGCAGAATACACAACTCCCTAACAAAATAAGAGACATCAGATATTCAACATAATTGAATTCTCCACCGTTAGAATAGACCTAATTAAACACAAAAAATCATTTAACACTAAATTGATAAAAATTACTGTAATCGAAGACTAAATTAGATACGGAGTATTAACCAGTGAATCTTCTTACATTGTAAGTGGTAGAGACAGCTCTCATGGAGTCAAAGTCCAATCAGAAACGTTATGATCAACGCACAACGCAATTATCAAACACTCAAAGATTGCCAGGAAACATGCTAAAGCTGTGCTGGAGTATGGAGCTCCATACTGCTTACTCAACCTTGCCTAATTTTAAAAAAAAAAAAAAAAAAAAAAAAAAAAAAAAAAAAAACACCAAAAGTATTAATAAAAGTAAAAGCATAAAGGAAATGTAATTGAATTTATCTTTTTCTTAAACTTTTTTTTTCTTTTGGGGTTTTCAAATGTTCAATTAATCCAGAATTTCCAAGATTAGGGTTCCATCTGGTGACCTTTTCTTCAAAGGGAACCACAGAGGTGTCATCTGAGCACAAGGTGTTTGACAGATGGCATAGTAATGATCAATTTTTATCTAAACACTACTGGAAATTATTGAATTTTCGATCACCTGAAAGTGATTTAAATCAAGTTAAAAGTAAAAAGTCGTCGGAAATAGCAACAAGTATTTTTCCGGATACCAAAAGTAGTCGGAACAAGACTTTCGACTTGATTTAAGATCACTCTCAGGTGGTCGGAAATTTCAGAATTTCAGTAGTGAAATTATTGTTGGCGCTAATGATTCTTGAGATAAATCGCAAGTCGCACAATTATTGTGTTTGTGAAATGAAAAAGATGCAGGGAAATAATAGTTTGAGCTTACCTTGGGTAATTAGGAAGGCAGAATATGAACAACAGCTGAGAATGACCATAAGTAGGTCCCAAAATCACATTTCCATGGCTGCTAGAACTATTCTTGTTCACTGTATTTTTTGCATATTTCCAGTTAATGGTTGACTGGCCGATGACACTGGTCCCATGTACAACGTTAGCAAACATCGCCCCACCAATGCATATTAGGGTTCCCAAAATCTTTGCTTGTCCGCCCTTCGTTCTTAGACCCACGCTTTCAAGTCTTCCAACACAAATAAATTCAATTTTAAAATTTTTAAATTTTCCTGCGATTAATCGTTTGTAACTGTCAATTTAAGTTCATATTTTTTTCAATTTCAATGAATTTTGATCATCGAATCATTATTTAAAATCTGTCAATTTAATCCCCTACCTTGCCACTATGCCATGCAGGGCCGTTAGCCTGTCCTTATTTGA
>VALG01014617.1:0-22507 GCA_009835305.1 Ipomoea purpurea | reverse complement strand
TTATTTTAACAAATTGTACGTCGGGGGGGGAGGGCAACAACTTTGGGAGTCCCTATAAGTATTGCGTTGGGTTTGCTAATTGATGAATTTAACGATGTTTAATTATTAATCACTTTTGTAATGTAAGGGTGGATTTTGTGTAGGATCAATAACTTAATGGCCTACAAGTGAACCTTGTAGTCTAACTGGTATTGGATTGAACCCCTAAGTAGGAGGTGTCAGGTTTGAATCTTTGTTGAGGCAAAATAGTGTGTATATAAGTGGGTTATAAAAAATAAAACTAAAATTGATATAAAAATTGATGTAATGTTACAAGGTTAACCAACCAAATTATTATGTTAATCCAAATTATTTCAATTTTTTCATACAAGGTGTATTAAGAAGATCAAGGCACTATAATACTATATATATATACTTATATATATATATACTATATATAGTATATATATCAATATATATATATCATTATATATATGTTCAGGTGAGGTGGTGCAGCCCCAGGTGCAATTGTCGCGGTAAAAACAATCATTTGATTCTGCTTAAAATCAACGTTCAGGATTACTAAAATTATAATAAAAAAAACGCGGGTGCATTTGGTAATTTTTGCATCCTAGGTCAAAATTAAGGTGAGTGGTTGTGTTCATTTGGTGCGTGATTTGTGTTCTTAAAGTTTTTTATTTTGTGCTTAATGTGGGTGTGTGATGTACTTAAAGTGCGTCATTTAATGCTTTAATGTGCGTCTATTACACAACCGACGTGAAGCCATTCTCCACATGTCCTTCCCTTATATATATATATATTATATATAGTATTATATTATATATATATGAGTTTTCCACCCGCGCTTGGCGCGATTAGACCAAGTGCCCAATGTGCTTTTTAAATTGTGTTAGCTTAATTGGTTAAATAGTCAATTAATAATGAGAGAGAAAAATGCTAGTGTTATTGTTGAAGACTGTCTGGCCATATGTAAATTAGTGTTCCTTAATTGGTTAAAGTAAGTCATCATAATAGAGAGAGAAAAATGCTAGTGTTATTGTTGAAGACCGGCGAGCCATTATAATAGTGTTCCTTAATTGGTTAAAGCTATTAATAATTTCCGAGAGAGAAAAATGTTAAATTAATAAAAGATAAAAGAATTTTAATGTCTTCCCTTCACTTGAATTCTATTGTGCCTGTATCTTAATAGGGTTGATGAGAAAAGGGGATCGGATAAAGAAAAACAAAAGTCAACTGTATTAGTTGATGGATTATAGACTCTAATGTTTTTATGTAGAAAGATTCTGCATGCATCATGCATAAATGCCAGGCAGGCCAGCTTGCTTAATTATTATCATCATCTAACATGATGGGCTTGGTTGGAGGTGGTGATAATAGCAGCTCAATTAAACCCGAGGAAGAGCTGATAATGATATCAAGAAACTATTGGAACACCAAATGAAGAAGAAAGCTCATAGCAATTGTGCTCCTGTCCTCTTTCATCTGCGTTCTTCCCTCCAACACGGATCAGTCATATCAGTCATCCAATGTTGCATGTTTTCTGCGCCCTAACTGCACCTCTGTTCTTTTCTTCCCACACCCTCAACAACAATCCTCGTTTTACACCCCACACAAAGTCATTTTCTGGGCTTGAATCCCCCTCCCTCCACCACCCAGATTTTCAGGCATGATCACTGTAACAAGTCTCTCTATTCTTCTTTCAACTTCCAAATTGGCCATCAAGACCAGCAGGCCTTGCTGAACCCCCCCCGCACTAATGCAGCAATATCATCACCACCCAGCAGCTATGAATAAGGGTAATCATAATTTGATGATGTTTGGGGGAAGTGAGGTCAGTGGATCCTCATTATCTGATGGGAGTTGCAGCCAAATCAGTTATGAGCAGGGTTGTAAAAATTCCCGCCTAGGCACCGAGTACGCTAGGCGCCCATAGGCCGTGGCGATTTCCCCCTAGGCTCCCGCCTAGGCGCCTGCCTAGCGTCTAATTCAGCCCGCCTAGCGCCTAATTCGTCCGATTACACCGAGTTAATTCGTCAATTTCTGTCGAGTTAGTCGAGTTAACCCAACCGACTCGACCTTGCTAATTTTTTTCATTTATATGACATATATATACACTCGTAGACTAGTTTGATACTTTCAATCTTTGGATGATTGAAGTATTTGGGTATTTCATTTGAGTGTTTTTTTTTAATATTCTTTTGATGTTATAACTTATGAAGTGTCATTATGTCATTCTATTTGGATGTGTTATTTGATTGAATGTTGAAAACAGCCTCATTAAAATTGTCAAATTGCAAGTCTGCTACTGTTTTTTTTTTTTTGCGACCGCCTAGATTCCGCCTAGGCGCCGACTAGGCCGCTTAGGCGCTAGGCGCTGCCCGGGCGCCCTAGCGCCCAACGCCTACTGCAACCATGGTTATGAGAGATTAAAAATTGCAGACCATGTCAAGCAAGAACCTGCAGATAAATACAGTTTCCAAGGCGTCCTCATCATCATATCATTTCTCCAACCAATGCTGGATTCGAAGATGAAAACCAGATTCAAGGGCAACTTAGCATTTTAAATAATTGAAATTTCAGGAAATTTAACATATGGACAAGATCAAAAGCTTAAGAAGGCATTACCCTTCTTTAAATCTGTTGTCCAGCATGTGAACTGAAAAGCTCCATGATCTCCTTCACTTCCAAGCCACCTACATCATGAACGTTTCAGTATTCCTCTTACCTAACATTAATTACCCATTTCGTTTAAAGTAAATCATATATCAACTTTCCAAAACATTGGATTGAACACATACACCCCTGACTCCCCTGACTATCTGGATTTAATTTGAATAGCTCATTCAAAGAAAATTATCCATTTTAATATCACAATGCAGGTCTGCAAAACTAAGCAAAGGTGAAAATATATAGAATTTGCCTATAGTATAAGTAACCTAAGCAAACATAACTGGCAAGCAACTTCAGAAATTTCAGTAGATTTCACCAATTTCAGTATATTTTGTTTGGGTACTACTCTGCCAATAACATGTAAATATACCACATTTCATATGTAATAAATAATAAATAATAGAGAGAGAGAAAAAAAAAACACACACACATATTAGCAAGTCAGTTCTACATATATTTAATGAACACTGTGAATGCTCTCTTGAAGTAATATGCTATTTTATAATTGTTGAATCCTTGACCAGACATATCAATATTAAGTTTGCTTCTTTATAAACAGAAATTCATCAAAATGAGAGCAGTAACTTAGCATCTAGCATCTGAAAATCTATAGAAGTTTGGTCACGGTTTTTAAACTGATTTCCCTTCCTGACGGTTAATGTGCATTAAAAGTGAAATATCACTATAGGGGACTATTACTGGAATCAGTTCAAGAAGAAAGTACATGCTACTCAAGATGAGAACTAATACCATCTTGGATTAATCAGTAATTTGTTAAATTAAATCAAAATTTGCCATTGCACAACTCAACTTCAAATAAGCTAGCTAAAATAATACTTTATGGGCACTTTGAACAATACCTCAAACAGCAACCTTGCTATGTCAGCACTCCATATTTTTAGGGTAAGGTCATCAACAAGCCAATGAAATCACTGAACAATACAGTATGATACTCTTTAAAATCCAACACACCACCACACCCCCTAAAAAAAAAGGAAAATTCTCAAATAGATGTACATAATCGTACATAATTGGCATACCAAACGCAAAGAGACCAAATCGACTTTCCTTTAGCTTTAGCTTTGATTCTCCTCATCAAGTAGTCGCGGACGGCTATGCTTCTCCGAATTCTGCCTTGTGTTGCTGCACTGCCCTAATTTGTTTGCTATGCTTCTCCGCTGGATTCTCCTTAATCGGTGCAACTCCTAATTGCCATTCAATTTCACATAAACTTCAAATTTGTCACTGCGCAACTTCCTTTGACAGTGCCGTTAAATATAACCGTGTAAGTTTGGTAAAATTAAGAAGAATGAGGTTATATTAAGATTTTAAGTTGACATTGTCCAATTAAAAAGCATAAAGTACAATTTTTTAGAGCATATGTTGTACCGTCATTTTTTTAGTTCTCGTTAAGGGTCTAACAATATTCGCTCTTATTAAGTTCTTGTACCCTTTTGTTGCACCTCCCTTTGTCCTTGTCCCTTCCTTGCATGTTAGCTTCAGGCGTTAGCTTGTTCGCGAGTCATCCTTGACCCCCTTTTATCTTTTCTTTCCTAGACAAACCCAATCACCCCTTTTTGCCAAGTTATTATTTCCTTTCGAACCTTGTTCTTGTTTTCTTTCCAAACCTCTTGTGCAAGGCGGCGGTGACTTCTGCTTATGAAGGAATCTGGCAAGGTCTAAGAGTTAAGCCGCGTCTGAGTCGTGGTAGAGAGCCTTCAGTTCGACACGCGTAGTGATCGCTAGATAGATTAGCTGTCCTGTGTAGACGTTTTGTTTTGTTGGCCTGTGAGCCTAGTTGCGGCCTGTGTGCCTTGCACTTTATGTTGTTTGAATTGATTAGTTTTCCCGCCTGTGCACCTATATTGAGATAGGTGTGGCATAACTCGTCCAATTTTATCTAGTTTCCGTTTGCTTTATGTCTTGATGATTAGATGTTTTTCCTGTGTATTTAAGTTTTAAAATGTGGTAAAAATGGGGGTATTACACCTAACTTCTCGACAAGGGCGATTATCAGTTCCTTTCGGCTGGAAGGGTAAATGCGAGGTTGGTCCTGATTTCTCGGAGGCTTCATGTAATGAAAATCTTGCGCTCATGCTTTTTTACAAAGGGTACGAAACGGGTCATGGAAGCCCGATCGATGAATCTAAAGAATCGAAATCGCCTAGAGATACGGGAGGCCATGACACACTACTGCCTCCATGGTAGCTGGATCTATTTTTCCGAACGCGAGTCTTTTCGAATACGCGACGGGTGAAGCCAGAGGCATGGCGATAAAGGCCAGAATGTGGTTTACAAAATTTGCTGGAGCTCAGGCTGTTACGACCCTATATACTCACTACGATGGATCAAGTGGCTGAAGATGGTGTGCACGTGATTTCACTTTCCGTTAGAGCCTCCGGCTATGCTCATAGTACTACCGTGATTACACCGCGATGGGAGCTTTTGGTGCGACGGAGCACGACGTCCTAGTATCTTGCTCTGCTTTTAGACGAATAGCATTGTAATACGCGCAAAAGAGGTGATGGACGGAAATACCCCCAATATTAACGCTCAGTTAACGCAAAAAGGTAACAAATGACCAATTTGTGGTATTTTTAAAAGTCAATGGACCACATTAGGTGCAATTGAAATCAAATGTAAAATTGAGAATGAGTGATAGTCGAATAACTATTTTGAGAAAAAACTCTTTGATTTTAATATTAATTTTATATTTTTATATTTAAAAGGTAACTTCTGGATGGAAATTGCGCGAGTTAATACCTCCAATGGTCCTCCGAGTATTAGCAATATACCAGCTCTGGTCCTCCGACTTTAAAACGACCACGAATAGTCCTCCGTCTTTTCTAAAGTAACCACCATGGTCCTCCCTTATAGATGGTGTTAAGTAGACGTTAAATATGGGGGCAAATTTGTCAGTTTCTATTTTTTTTCTCTTTAAAGTTGCCGTTTCATTGTGTTAAGTCGCATTTTCGCCGAAATCTCTCAGAGTCTAATCTACAATGTATTGAAGCTCATTGGTTCGTTGTTTGGCAATGGAGGCGTCCTATGGATCAAGCTCTACGATTAGGAGGCGCAATGGAGGCGTCGTTAATGACTGTGTATTGAAGTTCATTGGTTCGTTGTTTGGCAATAGAGGCGTCCTATGGATCAAGCTCTATGATTAGGAGGCGCAATGGAGGCGTCGCTAATGACCGAGTATGTATTTGTGGAAACTTTATGAAGCTTTGTACTTCATGGACAAATCAAAATCCAGGGCGTAGGTATTTGGTCTGCTACAATGGAAGGGTAAGTAAAAATTTGATTCTATGTACTTTTTTGGGCATAATTGAATTCACAATTGTTTTGGATTCACAAACAACATCAGGGGATTAAAAATTGTTCATTTTTCGAGTGGTTCGATCCTCCATGTGTTCAAGATAAAAAATGATAATTCCGGGCTTGTTACAGAGGATAAACCAGCATGAACAGAAATTGAAAGGTTGACTGGGCAACTTGAAGAAATTCGATCAACGATTGTTGAACTGGGCATGGTTGTAATACTGTTGGTTTTTTTTTTTGGAATTGTTTTTGTTTATATAGAAGAAGTTGTGGGTTCTAATAAGATAAGGATGTTGTCCTACAATTACCATTGATGTGTAATGTTAACAGTGGTAATGTTAGAATTGTTTGTGGTAATGTTAGGAGTTATTATGTTAATGCTTTTATGGCCAATGTTAGGAGTGGTTATGTTAATGCTTTTATGGCAGTGAATTGTGTTGTATTGAATTTAGTTGGTAATGGTTATGGTAATGCTATTATGTCAAGTGAATTGTGTTTATTGAATTTAGTTGCAATGGTTAATTTTGTTGAACTAAAGGTTAATTGGCAATGTTAATTTAGTTGGCAATGTTTTTGAATTGCATACTAAACTGCAAATTGAAGTGGTTATGAACTGCAACTTGAATGGTTTTATTAACTGCAACTTGAAGAATGCTAACAGAATGCTAACCATTGCTAAACATAATTGCAATGTTAATTATATGGGAATGGTTTATACCTATGGACAGAATGCTAAAAAAAAAAATGCTAAAAAGAATGCTACACTGGAAATGCCAAACGAGAATGCTAAAAAAAATGCTAAAACAAAATGCTAACACTGGAAATGCTAACCAGAATGCTATTATGGAAATGTAACATTTGCATTTTTCACTAGTCGCTTGTCATCATTACAACCTTCCAAAATACCAAAAAACCAACAGAATTTCAAGTGTGTGGCTTGCAAAAGAACAAGTGTTTTGCATCATTACAACCTTTCAAATACATAAACAAATGTCACATTGTTTAGCAGCTATTTCCTACGCTTGATGCCAATGCTTTCCTTTCCGAGTAGGAGTAGTCCTTTGTTGAGTATTGTGATCATCCGGCTGAGGTTGAGTATTCTCATCATCCCTATCTATAGGTGGTGAGTAGAGGGGGTGTGTAGGTCAATTTCTTCATCTCTTGGTTGGTTGTACACTGCCTCCACTGGCTCACTTCCTCTACTACCTCCAATGGCTCCAATGCCTCCAGTTCCTCCTATAGCAGATTAGCATATTAGTAGTTCAAACCAGATTAGCAATGCATAAATAAAAGGGGTGTGATTAGCAGATTGAGCAAACCTTGTTGTTGTCCAGCAGTTATGCCACTGCCATTAATCAACTCAGACACTAGGGCATCATATCCAAATTTGCTCAACATATCTGGAATATCAATGTCCCTTTCAGCTGCCATGGTTGGGGGGTGCTTGACTTGGACTTGGATCAACAATGTTTGTACCAATAGGACCTTGTTTCTTAGACTTGCACTTCTTCTTTGGATTATGCTACATATGACATATTAAGTTTAGAAGAAAAATATAAATAGGAAACATGGTGGATTTAATGCATTTACCTGTCTGTTGTTCGTTGCAGGATTTAGTGGACCTTTTCTACGGTTATGGCCTCCCTTCTTGCATAAACTACAGTGTAATTTGACATGGATGTCGGATTTATTGCTCCCATCCTCTTGTTACTAGTTGCTTGTCTCCCCCCCTCCCAGATTTTTTCCCTCACTTGCGTGGCCTACCAGCCTTTGCTGTGTACAAAGGTGGGAGAGGTGGCTGGCTAAAATCCTCAACGACAGGCCATTCTGAGGCCCTGCCATGGGGTGTAATACTCCCCTTCATATGCTTTCAAGTAATTTCTCAACCAAGTAAGTGTGGTGAACATATTATAAACAGGCCATTCCATTCTTCATCCCATACATAGGCACATATAGCATGCCTACATGGTTTGAATCCAGC
Source organism: Ipomoea purpurea (assembly GCA_009835305.1). Taxonomy (NCBI): domain Eukaryota; kingdom Viridiplantae; phylum Streptophyta; class Magnoliopsida; order Solanales; family Convolvulaceae; genus Ipomoea; species Ipomoea purpurea. The sequence continues at coordinate 14,535 of VALG01014617.1, read as the reverse complement.
ATTCCCTCCCCTACAACTACAAGTCCACTTTTCAAATCTAAGCTCATGCTGCTCAAACACTTGGAAATACACCCCCCCTAATTTCAAATCTGATTCATCACATTGAATTCCCATAAAGCTCCCAGCATGTTTTTCATTTTCAGCTATTTTTGCAACTATTCTAGGACACACAGGTCCATTCCACTTCATTCCTTTTTGTCTATTTTCATAAAACCTATTCATCATGATTTTCCTCAAGCTCTCAAGGCAAGACAGTAATGGTTGTTCCCTAGCTTCTAGAATTACAGGCATTGAAGATTCACAAAAATGTTATTGACTAAAATGTCACAGTGAGAAGTAGTTGTGAAGTGTGACCTGGACATTCTGATGGATGTTTCTCTATCAACCAAGCAAAAGCATTTGCATCTAGGTGTCTTCAATTTGTTCATGGGCTTGTGTGAATTGGTTGATAGTAGTAGCTCTTGCTGCTTCCCACAGGTTGTTTTTTAATAGATTTTCCATTGAATCCTGCAAGCTTCATGTTTCCATGAAGATGCCTAACACAAAACCTAGGCCAAAACAGTTTAATAAATAAGCTTTTCAAAACAGAAGTGCCAAAATAGTTTTAGAAATAGCATGCTAAAACATAAGTCCCATTTATACCTGTGACTAGCTCCAAGGACTCTTTCTCAAAAGCAGGAAGTAGTCCCTTTTGCTTGTCTGTAACATTACATAGACAAAGTCAGTTGCAGTTACATTTAAGGGTTAGCGAATAAGTAAGGTCCTGAAATACATTTAAGGTAAGTACATGAAATAAAGGTCAATTGTTTTTCTCATCTTTTGAAATACACAAGTCATCTTTCAGCTTTTTAAGAAACCAACTCAAGAATCCTTTGTCTCACCTCTACCAATTGCATAAGCAAGTGGGAAAACACTATCATTACCATCAATCCTATTGCTAACAGCAACTGTCCACCATACTCTTGCTTTCAAGTGACACCCATCAACCCAATTATAGGCCTCAAGTACCTATAACCCTTTTTTTAGCTGTTCCCAACACTATAAGAACCTTAAGAATCTGGGTGGGCCACCCATCCTTCCAACTGTGGGCTTAAACAAAGCAACGCTATGTGGATTAGTTTTTTAATCCCCCTTCACAGTAACCTCATTATCTTGTTAGTTATCATGGTTGTCTTTTTTCAATCTCCAGCTCTTGCTTTCCTAGTGCCTATAAGCTTGGTCTATTAATTGATCAGGAAATCTCTCAATCAGACCACGCCACTTTCCTCGCAGAATTCTCCACCTTTTCAAATGTGCCTGTTTGATCGATTCTGGTTTCCATCTTTTGGCCACGAATAAGGCGGTTCATTTTGTTCTTCCAAACCAAGTGCACCCTTCATGCCTATTAACCAAAGTAAACTACCCGTCCCATTCATATCCACTCTTTTGTCTTTCTAAGAGTGATCCTCACGACAGCAGCGAGACTACGGCTCAGGGGGGCGAGGATAAGAATATACATCTCAACATTATCATTTTTAAGGTCGTATCAATCATATCATTATAGACGAGCTAGATATCCATGTACGGCATGAGTCCCTTTAGAGATGTGTTCCTATGTTGACGTTAAAGTTGGGGTGGAGGCATTTTGTGTGTTGTATTTGTATGTAGGTATATTCTTTTTGGGTGTTAGTTTGTGTTTTTTAGTAGTACGAACTTATGTTTTTTGTTTTTTTTTTCTTTGTGTGTTCTTATTTTTATTTTTTATTTTTTTTTTGTGTTGTTTTTATTGGTTGTTTGTGTTGTTTTTCTATTTGTTTTTATTTATTTCTTGTATGTTTGTTCATATTTTGTTATGTTTATGTTTTCTTTTTGCTTTTCTTCTTTTTTTTTTTTCCATAAGTATGTCTTCATTAATGTCTTCCTCCACCAACAACTCGAAAACGTCCAACCACAATGAACAATCCGCTGATTAAATGTTTACAGAAGCTACCCCCTTTTCTGTCCTAACTCAACTAAACCTAAACAAACAGTTTGCATTCAAACAACTGAAAACTTTCTACAATGCATATCCAATCTCTATCCATTTTATCAATAAAGTGTTATTAATCCCTTCATCTACTTTCCCTGTGAAACTTTCGTGGTTGTCCTCCACATATCTAGGGCTTTCACGTTCACTAAAACGTCATGAGTTCTACCTAACAGTTAAGGCCACTATTTTGACTTATTACATTTTCTGCAATAAAACCCCTTTATAAGCTTACACGAACAACAAATTTCAGAAAACGAAGCACAATCACATGTATTTTGTTTTAGCGGAAGCCATGTTAACCGTTTGTAAAGATATCAAAAGAAACTTTTCACACCCCCAACACACAACAGGTCCACCCACACTGTAAAAGTTACAACGCCACCAACAACATGGTCCCCGTAAACTTTATGAACATATCTAAAGTAACAAAAAATCAATGTGGTCCCACATTTTGCGTTTAAAAAAACATAGTTTGAATGCGCATTCCCGACATATATACTCACCTTATTTGTGCCCTGGTGTCCTTTGTCAATTCCGCTTTTCCCTACTGGAGATGGTGTCGTCGAAACCATGGCTTAGAAAGGTGGTCGGATATTCGCTTTTTTTCGCTTCGCACTTCGTCTGCCTTTCGTCTTCGTCTTGTCGCACTCTGCTGAGTTCGCTATTTCTTCGTGTTCACTCTGCCAATTAGTGGATTAGGGAATTGAATTTGGGGAAAAGGAAGACTCCTGCGTAGGGAGAAAGTGTATAATTGGAGGTGACTCCTTTGGGCTTAAAATCCCCTTAACGTCAACTTAACAGTAACTCACTACAACGGAGGAACAGGTGGTTACTTTAGAAAGACGGAGGAATATGTGGTCGTTTTTAAAGTCGGAGGACAGAGGTGGTATTTCTATCGAGGACTTGAGGTATTAACTCAATTGCAGCAGATATATTGGGTAAACCCTATAGCTTTATTGTTATTATTATTATTATTAATTAATTATATTATCTATTATTATTTTTATTATTATTTATTATTATGATTTAACATAGATGATTCTAAGTTCTCCGAAAATCTTCCTTAACCGGCCACCCCCTATACGCATAGTATTAATTTATTATTTTAATATAGATATATGTAGATGACTTCGATCATCTCTTAAAATCTCAACAGTATTACTTAATACATTTTTAGTAACAGCATTATTACGTTGATTTGTTTATTTTTTTTTAAAAGTTTGCGGATTTCAACTTGCATTTTAAAATTTAATTATACAATGTAATATAATTCAAGATTTGACCTTAAAAGGATAATTTTTGTGGCTGCAAGTCAAAGTTCAAAGATTGTCTGACTTTGAAGAGTAAAGTTTGACCATCATATATAATTAATGGAATATGGTCAAATAAGCTTGTAAATTATTTATTCTTCTCAAAAAGTACAATAAAGTCATCAAATTAAAAAAAGTTTTAATTTGTCACTTGAATTTAGAAAAAAAGTACAATTAACCCCATGTTATTGCAGGTAACATTCAAGTTGTTGATTAGAATGTCACATTAATATGTTTTGATGACGTGGATGCCCAATTCCATGTCAAAAAAAAAATTAATTGTACTTTTTTTCTTAATTCAAGTGTCTAATTGAAGTTTTTTTCGATGGAATGCCTTAATTGCGCTAAGTAGTTCAAGGCTTATTTTGAGTCTTATACCTTACTTATATATGTAATTTTGGTTTTGAAGTTGGTTTTCCAAGAAAATTATATATATGCATATACTATATATATATAATATATATATATCTAATTATATATATATATATATAGTTATATATAATATATTATATAGCGGCGCACGTTAGGTGGCGAACTAAGTGCCCAAGAAGGAAATCGAACGAATCAGCGCGGCGACACGTGTCCAGTCTAAATAACTTTAAAAAAAATGCGGTGACATTTTTCGTAGATAATTGATACATCGAAGTGCAAGTAAAATCTCTTATAAGATGCACTTATTTTCACCTATTAGTATGTAATTTTTGCCTTTTTAGCATTCACTTTCCGCAACATTCATTCCACTTGGGTGTGCTTATAACTATAGGTGCAACTATTTATAACTATAGTGCAACTACTTATAACTATAGGTGGCACCTACTTTCACCTATAAGTGCATGTAATTTTGCCTTGTTAACATTCATTGATCTGAGTTCGCGGGTAGTAATACTCCTGAAAACCACTCGAAACTTCAATACATCTTGCAATACTTATACCTATGTGTGCAACTACTTAGAACTATATGTGCAACTACTTAGAACTTATAAGTGCAACTAAGTATTGATGCTCAGTGTAAATTTTTACTTGCACCTATAATACGTTTTACATGCACTTGTAATACATTTTACTTGCACTTCGATGTTCAATTATGTACGAAAATGCCACCTCATTTTTTAAAAAATCAGTGTTTCTCATCCATTAGATATGGAACACGTGGACGAACAGAATTCATTCCTATTTCGCGCCTGGGCGAGCCGTTCAGACCTGAGTGCGATTATATATATAATATATATATATTATATGCATTTTCATTTATTTATTTATTCAAATAAATTGAAGATGACAATTAAGAGACCAATCATTGGTTCAATAATAAGCAAATTTACTAGTACGATTCAATGATTTCATTCATAGTACACTGTAACAAAGAACTGTGTTCAGTTAAGTAACAGATAGCAGAAAGAAAAAGGTGGCACAGCCTCTATTTAACAAAAAAATTTCAATATCCATAGCCAAGAAAATCAAACGCTCAAGCTCAAGCGGCTTTTTTGCCATGGCGGCAACGGAGCACCACAGAGGCAGGCATTTCCGGCGAAAGCACCGGCGGAGAAATTCGTCCGCGGAAGCGGACCAACAGCAAGATTATGGCTGAGATTCACCTTTCTGAAGCTGGGCAATGGCCTCAGGAACTTTCCCAAACACCATGTTCCTAGACAGGTCCAACCTCCTTCAATTCCGCCACATTAATCCTCAGTTTCTCCAAATCGAACTTCAATCTTATTCCCAGACGCATAAAACCCCCGCATATAATCCGTCCTGTTCAGCAACCCCACCGGACTCCCCGTTATATCATTCTCCGACAGATCGATATAATTGTAGAACAAATACTCCTGCGGCTTCCAATCATCCAGGTTAATCTTGAGCCCACATTTTACTAGCCCTTTAAGGTAAACATATTCGGAGACGAGGTTACGAAGCTGGAATATCCTTTAGGGTGGGAAGTTGTTGTACGACAAGTCCAGTGTCTGGGCGCGTGCCACGTTCATTTCTGGGAATGGGTCCTCCAGGGAGTTGTGAGAAAGGTCGAGGTCAAACAGGGTTGTCAAGTTCAAGAAAGATTCCGGCACAACGCCGGAGAAATGATTCCGGGAAAGATCTATGGTTAATATTGCCTGGAAAGTTCCAAGAAAATCTGGGATTTTCCCTCTTAAGTTGTTGTGCCCGAGCTCCAGAAACTGTAACTGGGGTGACAGACTCGAAATGCTGCTTGGGATTTTGCCGGAGAATCTGTTGTATGACAGTTTGAGTCTTACGAGCTCCGGGAAAGAGTCGAAGAAGTCCGGCAAAGTTGCCGGAGAGTCTGTTCTTTTTCCAGGCTTAAATATGTAAGTTTCTTGAGCTCCGGATACTGTCCGGAATGGTGCCAGTGAGGAGGTTGCCACCAAAGTTAAGCTCAGTCAACTGAGTCAACTTGCCCACTGAACTCGGGATCGAACCGGTGAACCGATTCCCTTCGAACTCAGTGAAAGGACCTGGGTTAGTTTCTCAATGGTATTGGGTATTCTACCAGATAACTTGTTGTCTACAATGAAAACAGTTTGGATTCTTGGAAGCTCGAAAAGAAATTTTGGAAAAGGACCGGTTAAGCCTTTTAAATATTGAAGTAAAATGGTATCCAAGTACTTGAGCTTGGCAAGTGATGGCGAGATGTACCTTTAAGGGTTTCTATTAAACTGTTCCTGCCCATAAAGGCCAAAGACGTAACCTATTTTTCGTCTCACATTGTACACCTGACCATTGGCACACAATTGGTTCCGGGTACCCAAGAAGAAAGGAGCCCGACGGGTCACTGGTTATACCCGATTTGAACCCGAGCAGGCCGGCTTCATCGTCCGGGTGGCACGATGATGCTGTGGCTGCAAGGCAGAGAGAGAGAGAGGACAGTAAGAGAGAGCAAAAGAGTATGAGAGGATGCATTGTTAAGGTATTATGGGATGTGCTTTGTGGAAGTACGTTTTGGTTATTTGTGGCAAATTGAGGCAAATTGGGCGGCTGGAGTGAGCTGTTTTTTTGGTGGTAGACAGCAAGATGGGATTATGGATGAAGTGGGCATGAACTGGCAGAAGAGGGAGACGTTTTGCAGCCATTGCTAAAATTGTTATTTATTTATTTATTATTATTATTTGGATATGGTTAAAAATTTAGAAGATCAGAGGAATAGAATTGTAGTCAACTTTCTATTCCTCTGACAAGAACTAGAAGGCGTGCACAATTGACTGCTCGCCTACACGTCTGATCTGATTTTGACTTTTGTTGAGCCCATGGATTTGAATCCATCATCTTATAGTTGTACTTCAATTATTAGATTTAAAAGTTTATAATATTGTATGAAATGACTTTGATCAATTTAAATAAATGAATGTGATTAATCAATATTTTGTTAAAGTTAAAGAATATTGTTCTTGTATGATAGATATGATATTTACAATTTTAGAATTTGTTAATGGATAATTAGTATTAGTAAAATTGTAGAAGTCAGATAAAAATGTGACGAAATTATTTATGGATAATTGAACTTGATATTATACGCCTAACTAATTTTAAGAATTAAAAAGGGTTAATTAGTAGCTCCATTGAACAAAATAAAAGGAAAAAGAATGATCAAAGTGTGGTAGAAAAGATGAGATTTAATTTTGATAACGCCCAATGATATTTGATTGTGTGATGTAGAACAATTGATTATAGAGAGATGGGGCAACCCAACTGAATTGGTCGATCTATTGACTTAATAATCACAAAGTTACAAGTTTGATCTCAATCGAAGTGACTTATTAAATTGAGTTAATTCCAACATTAGTTCCCGATTATCATGATTTTCTACAATTGGTCCTCCAACTTTTAATTTGGACAATTTAGACACTTGACTATTAAAAATGTTTCCAATATTAAGTCCTTCCGTCCCAAGCTGATAAGTGGACCTTCAAATAAGGGTTAAAATATTATTTTAATATACTCTGCTTATAATACGTCGTTCTCCTCCGATTAAAATCAAAATAGCAGAGATCGCAGTCAAAATACTACTCCATTCGCAACAAAATTGTCGACGGCGGCAGCACTTCGGAGGTCAGGATTTGAACATGGGTAGCATGTTAGCGGCGTCGACTTTTCGCAGTAGATATTGGTGCCCCCCACTGCGGCTGTTAGTATTAGTATTAGTAGTATTATTATTATTATTATTTTATTATTTATTATTATTATTATTATTATTATTATTATTATTATTATTATTATTATCTTTATATTATATGATTGTAATTGTGTGGCTTAGAGTGCTGAATTGTATAGTCTATTACTCAGGGTTAGTTAGAGTTCTGTTTTATATACTACTTTGTATTCCCCTATTCTATTGCAATTGAATGAATCGACATCTCTAATCTGGTATCAGTCAGGTTATCGATTCTCTCTCCACTTCTCATCCGCAAATCTACCCCTCCCTTACCGTACTCTCTTAGGCCATGTCGTCTGGCTCTTCGAATGCATCGTGTTCGCCACTGGAACTCCACCGGCGGCCAGTGCCAACCCACTAGTCGGAGCGCATCATTAGGTCTCAATGAAATTGACGTCCAGGAATTTTTTATTCTGGCGTAAGCAGCTGATTCCATTCCTCCGAGGCCAGGAACTACTTGGTTACGTCGATGGTTCTCTCCCGTGTCCTCCCGCGACCATCAGAGTCCCCTCCTCCGGCGACTCGTCCTCCACTCCGACAGCTGTAACAATTATTCCCAATCCAGTGTTCAGTGCATGGGACACTGCTCATCTCCTCCATGTCGGATGAGGTGTTGCACCTAGCCGTTGGCCGGAGCACCGCCCCGGAAGTCTGGACGACCATCACTAAAGCGCTCGGTTCATCCAACCAGGCTCGCTGCCTTAGTCTCTTGGGCAATTTCAAATGCTCCGACAAGGCAACGCCACCACCGCCGAGTACTTAGGGCAAGCGCAAATCCTGGTAGAGTCTCTCGCACAATCTGGCCGACCCTTGTCTCTCATGGAGCAAAACTTGTACGTCTTCCGCGGATTGCGTCGGAGCTCAAAGCTATGACAGCTTCCCTCACTGCCTCGGTGACTCCTGTCTCACTGTCTCACTTGTCCGATTTTCTACAGGCTCATGAGTTTATACTCGTGGATGATTACCCATCGGGCATTGATTCCGGCGTTCATACAGCTATGTACGCTGCTCCAGGACGTGGGTCGCAAGGTGGCAACGGCGGCCGGCAGTCGCAGAACCATCGTGGTCGTGACAGTCGTGGTGGTTAGGCTCGCGGTGGCCGCAGAGGTCGTGGAGGTCCGAGATGTCATATATGCAGATCTCACGGCCACACGGCCGTCTAATGCTCCAAGAGGTATAGTACTCAACCACCAGCGCAGGCTCATGTCGCCATCTCCGGTGAAACACTGGCGTCGTCCTCGGTAGTGTCGTCCGACGGGTGGTACCCAGATACCGGGGCCACAGCACACGCAACACCCGACGCCGGTATGATGCAGCAGTCGGATGAGTACGTTGGTCTAGACGTTCTACGGGTTGGAAATGGCCTATGTTTGGCTATCTCCCGAGTCGGTCATACATCTCTCCTATCTGTGTCTAGACCGTTAGAATTATCTAATATCTTGCATGTACCGAGTCTGTCTGTTCTGCTTTTATCCGTGCATAAATTTACCTCTGAGAATTTCATAATGACTGTTTTTTTTGTGAAGGACTCCACAACCAAAGCGGTTCTACTTAAGGGTCCCACGTCAGGCGGCCTGTATAAGCTCCCCGTGTTCCGGTCACATCATGCATTCGTTAGTTCCCGGGCCACGCCCACTGTGTGGCATCGTAGACATGGTCACCCACATAAACAAGTACTAAACAAAGTCCTACAGCATTGCCCGGTTACATCAAATAAATCAGAGTCATTGGAGTCGTGCACGACCTGCCATCTCGGCAAATCATCATGATTTAAATTAGATAGGGTTCCCAACTCTAGTGAAAATGTACTAGATTCATTATTTACTGATATATGGGCCCTTCTCCTATAATGTCTACAAATGGTTTTCGATATTTTGTGTTATTTGTAGACGACTATTCTAGATTTTGCTGGTTTTATCCGTTACGGGTAAAATCGGATATATATAAAGTATTTTGAGTCGTTTCGTGTTTGGTAGAGCGACAATTTTCGCGCTCTATCAAGTCTATTCAGTCAGATTTAGGGGGTGAGACCGCAAGTTACACACCATATTCCAAACACTCGGTATAAACGACCATCAGTCATGCGCTTATACACATGACAAAACGGGCAGGTTGAGCGCCGAAACAGACACATTGTCGAAAATCGGTCTTGCTCTACTCGCCGAAGGCAAGGTCCCTCAACATCATTGGGACTACGCCTTCGAAACAGCCACCTGTTTAATCAACTTCCTACCGTCATCAGCCATAAACTTTGAAAGCCCATACACTCGTCTGTTTAAAACTCCACCCCCATACAACCTTTCTCCGTGTCTTCGGGTGCCGGTGTTACCCATATCTGTGCCCTTATAACAGGCATAAGATTGAGTATCGCTCGGCCCCATGTGTCTTCCTAGGTTTCCCACCCTCCTTTAGGGGAAACAGATGTATTGACTTGATAAGTGGGAAAACCTATATCTGCCGTCATGTTCGTTTCGACGGAAATATTTTTCCCTTTGCAACAGGATGTCCAAATCAAGAGACAACTCCACCTGCCCTGCCATGGGCTGCCGGGCCTATTGTAGCCCAATCCCGGCCCACCTACATACCGCCACCTCAACCCAGGCCCGAGCCTATATCACTGGATAGTGCCCGCCCCAGCTTGCCACAACTCATACTGCTTCGGTCCGGCGTCGTAAGGCTCGAGCTCAACCTCAAAGTCGGGATCCATGTCATGCGGCTCTGACATATGACGAGAGGCACAACTGAGCCCATTTTTGCGTTAAATGCAACTACTGACCCAACTTTGTTATTACCAAAGCTGTGGGACACCCACATTGGCGTGAAGTAATGGATCAGGAGTTCAACGCATTGTTACACAATCACACTTGGCGGTTAGTGGCGCCGGAGCCACATATGAACATCATTGGTTGCAAGTGGGTGTTCCGCACCAAATGTAACACTGATGGCTCGGTAGAGCGCTACAAAGTCCGTCTAGTTGCCAAAGGGTTCAACCAGAAATTGGCAGGGGAAGACTTTTTGGACACCTTTAGTCCCGTGGTCAAGCCTACCACGGTTCGTATGCTGTTCTCTCTAGCCGTATCCCACATGTGGACGCTACGCCAACTGGGCGTTCACAATGCTTTTTTGAACAGCCATCTGGCAGAAACGGTATACATGAAGCAACCCCGGGGTATGAAGTCCAGCTACCCCTGGACACGTCTATCATGTTACAGCGTTCCCTGTATGGTTTGAAGCAGGCTCCGCGAGTCTGGTTCAAGAGACTTCATGATTTTTTACTGTCTAAAGGGTTTAAAGCTTCCAAAACAGACGTCTAGCTTTTTTACTACATTGAGGGAACATCACGGGTGTACTTACTGGTCTAACGTGGATGACATTATCATGATGGGTAATGTTGCACCACTAGTTGGCCCTCTTCTACAGCGACCTCGCCAACGGCTTTTCAAGATCCGTGATCTGGGCAAACCAGGGTTTTTCTGGGGATTGAAACAGTCTCGGTCGGTGATAGCATAATTCTCTCACAGCGCCGGTATTGACTGACCTCCTAGGGCGGTCCGGTATGGTGGATTCCAAGCCGCTTTCTACACCAGCGGCGGTCACTAAAGTTAACTTCCTCTGATCAACTATATGATAATCCAACCCAGTACCGTCGTGTGGTAGGCGCTTTGTATTATTTGCTACTACACCGACCGAATTGATCTTATGCCTAACGCTGTGTCAATTTTATGTCATGCACCGACTAACGACCACTGGCCCTCAGTCAAAAACGGGTTATGCGCGCTATCATCAAAAGGACAGTTGACTACGGCCTCCGTCTATTCCCGTCCTCTACTGCATCACGTTTTCTCCGACTCTGATGGGTAGGGTCCCAATACAGAAAGACACCGAGTGGTTGCGGTTTACTAGGCTAACCTCATATTCTAGCTCTCGAAGAATCCAACGCACTGTCGCACGTTTCCACACAGATCAATTGGAGACATCTTACTTAAACCACTACCAGCCCGTTTGCCGTTCTACGGACAAACTCAAATGTGCTCACCAACCTTGGCTGAGGGGCTTTTAGGTGTGTTGTTTGCTGTTATTATTATTATTATTATTATTATATAGATTATGTATTGATTATTATTATTATTATTATTATTATATTATTATATTATACTATTATTAATATTGTTATTATTAAGTGTTATTTGTTATTTATGTTATTGTATTGTATTTATTTGTATTATTATTGTTATTGTTAGTTATGTATTGTTATTGTTATATTGAGTTGTTATTGTTATTATTATATATATTATAGTTATTATTATTAATTGTATCGATTATTATCTGATTGTTATTTATTGTATTGTTAATGTTATTTTATTTTATTGTTATTAATATTATTGTATTATAGTGTTGTATTGTTATTTTGATTGTTATTATTGTATTGTTATGTTATTATTGTATTATTGCTTAGTTTTATTGTATTATGTTATTATGGTATTATTGTTGTTATGTTTTATTTTATTATTGTGTTATTGTATTATTGTTATGTTGTTGTTATTTTGTATTTTATTATATTATTCGATTGTTGTGATTGTTATAATTGTTATGTTATTGTTATGTTAGTTGTTATTGTTATTTTGTATTTATTTATTATGTTATTTTATGTTATTATTGTTATTATTGTTATTATGTGTATGTGTATTGTTATTATTTATTGTTATTATTGTATTGTGTTGTATGTTGGTATTGTCTAATTATTATTGTTATTGTTGTTATTGTTATTATTGTTATGTATGTTATGTATTATTATTATTATTATTAGTATATATTATATGATTATATATTAATTATATTATTATTATTATATTAATGAAGTTATATTTTTACGATTATCTTTATTATTATATGATGTAATTGTTGGCGTTAGAGTAGCTGAATTGAGTATAGTCTATACTTAGTAATTAGATTTCTGTAGACTATCTTGTATCCCTAATTTAATGCAATGGAATGAATCGACATCTCAATCACACCATTCCCCAAATGGAAGCGCCAAAACCTCCTACGTGGAACATGCTGTAAGGTCCACATATATTCTCTTCGTAACTCCAGAAATCCCCAATTCATTCCTCCTATAATTTGAATTACATGCAGTAGCCTTTCTGGTCGAATAATCCAATGAAAAGCTATAGAAATTGTTGTCATCCGCCCCAACGAATGGCATTTGTTCTCTGTTTGAAGCCGCGGAGCTCCTACTACTACGAACACGCCCCCGCTCTTATTATATGTAACACCCCCGTACCTGACGACCCCTAAAACGATAATTCATTAACCAATTGCCCAAGAGAAAAATTAAAATTACAATAATTAATTAGGAAAGACCCACCATAGTCCGTGAACGCCTCATCTCTAAAACCCAACCCCTAGTCCTAAAAGATAGATCCTAAATAAGACCCTTAGATATTATAAATAAGGAACCTAGAAGCACCGACACTTTCCCCACCACAATAATCTCTCACCACACCAAGAATTCCAAGAACCCCTAGGAGAAATCAAAGAAATCAAGAAAGCTTAAAGAAAGATCCTTCATAGCCAAGGAATTAATTAAGGCTAAGAGGTAACCCATGTCTCAACAAAAACCTATTTTCATAGCTATGATTCCCCCTTAGGGTTTCCCCCATGTTATTAGTATTGATGATGGTGTATTATTATTGATGTTGATTAATGATTCCATGAGGAATCTTGATATCTTTGTGAGATAAGAGGGTTCTATAATTGTGATGTTCTTGATTGATGTGTTGTAAGCAAGTGTAACAAATAATAAAATAAAGATAATAATAATAATAAAATAGTAATAATAATAATATATCAATAAATATATAATAATATAATAATAACAATACACAATACAATAAAAATATATAACATAACAACACATAACAATAATATTAGATGCGATAGATTCCAAACTGAAATTAACAACAATTAACTAATTAATTATGATTACTGATAAATTAAGTCCGATGATCTTATACAAGTTATCTAAATAGTAATAATAACTAACCGAAACAACCCGAATCATAACATGAAATCAAATTTAAAAAAGTTAATCGTGTACCATTATTGCACTTCTAATAAGATATATCAGAACTCCTATAGATATGACCGAAATAATTATGTATCTTAAAAATCAGCAATATTCATCAGGATCTATAATTGGTAGGAACATATATCCGCAGATAAACCTAATGAAGGCGTTGTACGTATATAGATAAACCAAGCTAACAAGATATATAAATTTATTACGTACCCCGATTATAACGACCTATCTGACTTTTAATATTCGTATTTCTAAAATGTATCAATACGTGTTTTAAGTACTTATTTTGAAAACGAGATAACAACCAATTGTCATACCAACAGCAACAATTAACGAATAATAACAATAAAACAATGGATTCAGTGAGCCTATCTCATTTGAACCATTCCCCGGGAAGTCATACGGAGAATAGAATAAGAGTCTAAAGTGAGCCCGTATAAAGAGGTAGCGAATAGCCATATAGGCAGGAATAACCCGCCCACCCACTACACAGCGGCTTCTAAAGAATAACAGCATAACGACCAATAACAATACAATTAACAATAACAATGAACAATAACAAGCAAGCGGACTAGACCTAATAGCGGACCAATAATATTACAATAACACGGGCAGACTTCACACCAACCAGCAGCATACCGACAACTAAGGCCCAGAACTAGAACAATAACAATAACAATACCATATTAATCAACACAATAATAATAATACATATAATATAATAATAATAATAACAATAACAATAATACCTTAACAATAACCATAACAAGTAACAATACAATAAAATATCACCTAAACAATAAGCCAATACCCAATAAACATAACAATACCACAATCAACACATAACCCCATAATACATAACATTGCCTATCCGCAGATAGAATCCACATCACCTCAAACTATGGAATAATAATAACTAAACCCGCGGTGCATCCCCAATACCATGTTTAATGAGATCTGCTCACTTATAGAT
>VALG01014615.1:0-14988 GCA_009835305.1 Ipomoea purpurea | reverse complement strand
GAAAGTATTAATACACAATTAATTACAAAAGAAAATTATATGCCAAAAATATATAAAGACTTGCAGGATACGACTTTTAAGCTTGGCATGTCTATTGCCTTTCAATTTTTCGGACTTTATTTCTTTAAATACTCACACCTTCCTCTCACCGCATGTTTGGTTCGCGGAATATAGACCTGGAATGGAATAGTATTCCTAGGAATATGCCTATTTCTCTTTATTTGATAATGCTTTTTATTCCCAGAAACAATGTCCTTGGAATGAGCTATTACCCTTGCAAGGGGAATAACTATTACCAGGGCCCCCTGGTAATTAACCTGAGAACTCAGGAATAGACTCCTTGAATCAGGATAAATCTCTTATCTTGAACAAAACTCCCAGAGGCCTTCAAATTTAGTTGCTCTTTCAGACCTAATGAATGAGCTCAAAACTCACTAGTCCACGCCTAAATGCCTAATGCAGCATTAAATTAATTAAACAAAACTAATTAGGTTACTTCCAAAGTGATGTGGAATATATTTAATTATTATTATTATTATATTATTATTATATATTATTATTATTATTATATTATTATTATTATTTGTACAAGGACATTTCTATCTTTTATACATATATTCTATTCATATTCCTTACCCAACCAAACATTGGGAATACAGTTCCTAATGTTTATTCTTTCGACAAATCCAAACATAAGAATACAATTTCTATTATATCCTTACCTATTCCATTCCTTATGGAATAACATTCATATTCCCTCCAAATTTATTTCGTGAACCAAACAGGCCATAAGTGTAAACATATTCCACTTTTATATATAGCCCATTGGGTTTGTTTAATTCCCACCCCTTAGGTTTGGCAAATTATGCTATGCGCACGGCGCTAAAACGGCGTCGTTTTCACGGAAAACGACGCCGTTTAACTATAAAAAAAAAATTGTTCGAAACGTCGTTAACGGCGTTAACGGCATATTCGTTATGAATTATATGAATATACAGTTATAACATTTATGAATGTACAGTTATAGAATTATGAATGTATAGTTATGGAATTATGAACTTACCAATTCATGAAGCACTAGAGTTTCGGAAATTATGAAATGATTCGGTATGAAAATAATGAATATACAGTATGGAATTAATGAATGTACATTAGAAATTATGAACCTGTACATGTTTATGGAATTCATGAATGTAACAGTTATGAAATTATGAACATAGAACTCTGACATTATTGAACTTACAATTATCACATAAGGCTTCGAAAATTATGAATTTACAGTATTGAATTATGGAATGTACAGTTACGGAATTATGATAAGTTACAGTTATAGAATTCATGGAATTTACAGTTATGAAATTATGAACACACAAGCTGGTGCAATACTATGCTCCTATAACGAAACGGGTTGAAATTAATTTAAAAAAAAAAAAAAAAAAAAAAAAAAAAAAAAAAAAAGAAGAAAGAAAGAAAGATAAAAGAAAGAAGAAGATGGAATATACGTCGCCTGACGGCCCGCTTATCCGTGCCATGACGCAACGCTGGGCACGAGCCCACAGCATAACTATCCCTTAGGTTTATACTTGTGCCATACTATGATCTGTTTCACTCTTAACACCTTTTCATGCTCTTCCTTCATTTTCTTCAACTATTCTTGATATTTCTAATAAGTATTTTTTTGTAACTACTTTTTCCCCTTTTAGCACTGAAAATTGGTTTTAGTGGTAATTCAAGGAATGACTTTAAGGAAATTACAGTAATTAGGGGTTAAGCATGAGTTCATATAGTGTTTGAAAACTAAACCAATAGATGTTGGAGTATTGCATGTTCAAATAGTCTTTAAAGTTAACAAGTGAATTACAAGAAATAATAGAAAAATTTTATTTTGGTCATATGACTATAGGGACTTTGTTAATTTTAGCATCTGATTTAAAAGACAATTTAGTACCTTGAGTATGTAATTTTTTGTCAATTTTGGTCACTTCAGCCAAATTATCGGTCAAATTTCGCCGGAAAAAAAGACAATTTTACCAGAATTCAAAAGACGATTTTGCCCTCAAATTATAGACTAAATGAAGGATTAAGTTTTTTCCGGCGAATTTGACGATAAATTTAACCGAGTGACCAAAATTGAAAAAAATTGCATAGTCAAGTACTAAATTGACACTTTTAAAAGTCGGGTGCTGAAATTAACAAAACTCCTATAATCATATGACCAAAATTGAAATTTCCTCCAAGATAATAGATGAAAGAAAGATTTGAACCAAACAACCTTGCATAGAATACTTAGTGTCGTCTAAAGTTTAAGTTATGCATTTCTAAACGTCGAACTTGGGGAAATGGTTCAATTGCCAATGTCACTCTCGTGATCAATCTTGTTAGGAATACGACAGTACTCTTGTTCTTTGCCTGGTAAACCTGTGAAGGAGCAGTAGGTGAAGCAGATGAAGTTGAGTGACTTGAGTCTTCAATTGAATCCTAGCTAGCAATTAGAACCAGCGTGGAATTAATCTAAAGTCCTAAACCAACTAAAACTGTTGAAACCTGCAAAATAACAACAAAATATGAAGAGACAAAAATGCTCTTACTTAAAATAGGAAAAGTCATGAAAAAGACTAAAAGTGTCAAAATAATAATAGTCTAGGATGTTAAATGGCAAAATGATAGTGAGAATTGACTCTATATGTTTTATTCTATACTTTTTCAAATATTTTCATCTCAAAGAATCTAAACTCCTACCACGGGAGTTCAAATCTATAACCATCCATTTAGAATGGTAATCGAGATGTCATCACACTACATGGAAGTTGGCAGTAGGAAGCCAATATGAATGAATAGATTTGAGCAAATTAAAGCTACTATACTGACACACTTGGAGTAGCCAGAGATGTTCCAGACTTTAAGTTATATATACACTTTGGCGACTTGGCCCACTTGGCACTTAAGGATTATTAGGAATATATGCTGCTAATACATTTGTTCTTGGAGTAGCTATATCTCGCTGCAAATAAAAGTAATGATGAATACTAGCTAGATACATAAGCTCTAATTTCTTGATTGAGCCATGCAAGAAGTAGATTGTGAAACGATACATCCATACATGCATACCTTAAGTATTTCTTGGGCTAAAGTATACGGGCCGCGGGATGAATACTTTGCTATGATTGTTGATATTGGCTTTTCAATATGAGTATGAGTGTTTTTGGGCTTAGTCACACTTTTGGGTCTATGTACTTTTAGCTTCATTGGTAATTTTACATACTCTAGTAAAATATGACAATTTATATCCTGCACCACGGCGCGCGTTGTATTGTACATTCAGATGTAAAACGACGTCATTTCAAAATATATTTTTTTTGAAATTTCGCTACTCAGTGTTTGGCAGTTAATTTTCCTTTAAAAAAATCTCATGTTTAAAAATGTACATAATGTTATACTAGAATACACATAATTGTATACTTGAATATACATAATTATATAACAAAATACACATACTCTTTTTTAAAAGATAATACACATAATCTAAAATAATACATAATAAACATAAACTTTTAACATAATACACATCAACTCTTAACATAATACACAAAAATTTCCTGATTCGGATGTACATAATTGTATAAAAAAATGTACATAATAAAAAATATACATAATTGTATAAACAAATATACATAATCATGTCAACTTCCTACCGCGCCTCCCAAAACGACATCGTTTTGGGAGATGCGGGTGCACAGTGCACTGTGCGCCGTGGTGCAGGGTATAACGATGGAGTAAAATATGGCAAATTATGGTGTGGCAAATTATACTGTGCAACCGTGTGCACCATGTATGGTGCACACGGTTGCAAAAACGATGTCGTTTTGATTAAAAACGTGCGTCCCACTTAAAAGAAAAAAATTCAGGTTCGATTCCTGGTAATAGCAATTTTGTGCGTAATTTGAATCATATATTCACAATGAATGAACTAAATATCCACAATGAATGAACTAAATATTCACAGTGAATGAATAACTAAAAATGCAGAATGAATGAACTAAATATCCACAATGAATGAACAACATAATGCTGTTGAGGGGAATCGTAACTGATTTTTTTTTTAAATGAGACGCGCGTTTTTAGTCAAAACGGTGTCGTTTTGCAACCGTGTGCACCATGCATGGTGCACACGGTTGCACAACATAACTATTGGTGGAACCACGTCCACCTTTGATGGACACGGTTTCAAAATGACGTCATTTTGGTGGAAAATGACGCTGTGTCAGTTTAAAAATAAAATTTGCTTTCTTTCGCCGTTAACGGCGTTTGTCTTCAGATTCAACACTATCATTCTCAAACTCTATGTTCACAATTATAGAAGTCTATGTTCATAATTACTGAACTCTATGTTCATAATTATAGAACTAACTCTATGTTCATAATTTTTGAACTCCATATTCACAATTATTTAACTCTATATTCACAATTACAGAACTCTATGTTTATAATTATATAACTCTAGAAGTCTATGTTCATAATTACTGAACTCTATGTTCATAATTATAGAAATTTATGTTCATAATAATTTTTGAACTCCATATTCACAATTATTGAACTCTATATTCATAATTAAAGAACTGTATGTTCATAATTATATATCTCTATGTTCATAATTTTTGAACTCTATATTCTTAATTCTTGAACTCTATATTCACAACTGCAGAACTCTATATTCACAGTTATGTAACAATATATTCACCAATTTTTTATGTCGCTGAATTCTTTTGACAATTTTTTTTTTTTTTAAATTTGATTGATGGAGGGAAAACGGTGCCACTAACGACACCGTTACTCCCGAATTGCAAAACGGCGTCTATTGGATAACAATTGGTAAAATATATACGGGAGTATTAATTTAAAAAGGTGTTGCTTCACATACTTACCTTGTAGATTGGGTGGATATAAAGAAGTATTTTAATTAGTTCCAATCTCGTAATCAAATCAATTAACTTGTATAATAGGAAAGTCATTATTGAAGTCCTCTAGTGCAGAAGAAGTCTGGTGTGACAAAATTATTCCCAAGCCACCAGCTGCGCTGCTTTCACTACGTGCCAAAGAGCATCAACATTTGCCAAAAAGCAATAACACAGTTCCAGCTAGGCGAGTGTCATTTTGTGAAGCCTCATCACTTATTCCTTTATCAGGGCAAATCAAGCTAACAAGTCCCCCATATGAATTTTTTCCTTCAATTCTTTTTTTCAAGTTTAAAAATTACTCATTTTTATCACTTCTTCATGAAAGATGCCATTTCATTCAATTTCCCTTGATATGATTCTCCGGCCGGACCACCTATAATGAACTAATTGAAAAGGCCAAAGTTAGCTCTCATGCACCAAGCATTGGATTCGGATATTGTTTGTAGTTTTGTACCTTAATAAAGCAAGTAAATCAAAGGGAAATTAAAGGGCTACATTTTGTTCCACATATATAACAAATTAAGAGATGGAAGGAAAGCAAACTTGTCTAGTGTGTGACAATGTTTAATATCTATTTGGGAAGAAAGAGGATGTGTGGGTTCCACTATAACTTTTCTAGATTTACGCTAATCGTCATAAATGCAAGGCAAATCCTTAGACACATGTTTTTATCCTTTTGTAATCTATTGTAATAGCCAGAAGTCACATGATATGATGTTAAAAAAAAAAAAGTACATATATAGTTGGTTTTGCCAAATGATTTGTGAGATGCTGGCTGTATATATAGAGGAAGAAGTCTGGTGCGAGGAGTCTCCCAGGTGAAAACATTGGTGTGAAAATTTGATCCGTTGATCAAATCTAGATCAACGCTCAAATCAATGATTTAAAAAAAAACCCCATCTTGAGAATACAAAAGCTAAGTGTTAAAATGTCACACTTTAAGTGTTACAAAGATGCACCTTAAGTGTTAAAATAACGTACCTTAAGATTAAAATGATTGCACCTTAAATGTTAAAATGGCACACCTTCAGTGTTAAAAATGGTGCACCTTAAGTGTAACAAAGACGCACCTTATGTGTTAAAATGACGCACCTTAAGTGTTAAAATAACGCACCTTTAAGTATTAAAATGGTGCACCTTCAGTACTACAATGACCACATAAGTGTCAAAATGGCGCATCTTGAGTGTTAAAATGACGCACCTTAAGTATAGAACTTATGCACTTAAGTATTATAACTGTGCACCTTAAGTGTTAACATGACGCACTTTAAGTGTTAAAATGACGCACCTTAAGCTTTGAAAATACACACCTTAAGCTTTGCAATTACGCACCTTAAGTTTCTGGAAGGAGAACTGACGCACTTAAGTATTAAAATGACGCACCTTAAGCTTTGAAAATATGCACATTAAGCTTTCAACAATACGCAAAGTGACCCATATTCACTGGATTTTTTTTAATTTACTTTCATTTTTAGCGTTGATTTTGACAAGATCAATGTCTATGATTAATTCGCACATTTTACCTAGATACCTCCTTTGCATTTGATCTCTGAAGGGTACAACATTATGCAAGAAGGAAAAAAAAAATGCTCGAAAAATGATAAAAAAATTAACTTACACAAAAATTATCATAATGCCATCACATTTTTTTTTAATAGCTTCATTCTGAACCTTCATTTGACAACTAGCATTGTGTTGCGAAAGGCTTCATGTCACCTGAATTTGTGTAATAATCAAAAACACATTGCATATACTTCAACATTATGAGTACCATAGTCAATAACTTAATTTTTATTTCTTCTTGAAATAAGCATCAACTCAAGATTATTAATACATAGTGTCATCAGATATAGGAATTCTCGTACTATGCACCACATCATTCTAAGTCAAGCTCTCATAATAGTATCTCGATTCTTACTTAAACATTGTCTTGACAGATATAGGAATTCTGACGTTATTCACCCCATCATTCCAAGTTAAGCTCCCAAAATTGTATCCTGTGTTGGAGCGATAGCTCGTGGAAATTTTTACACTGAAGGAGATCTTCTTGACATTGGGACTAAAGTTTAGTGTACTTGGCGTTACATCTACTGTTATTCCTCTAGGAGGTTCGACCATAACTTTGTATACGGAGTTTTATAGGTCCAACATTTGTCACGGTTCTAGTTAGATTGACTAGTCCATTTAGATTTGGTATGGTTATCGAAGGAAAATTCACATCAAAAATGGAAAGCCCATTATTGCAAGATGTGGTTTGTCCTGCAAGTCCACTAATGACCTTACTGCCATATCCCATGGCACATAGAGACTGAAGATAATCTGCTGTGTTCATGTCGTAGATAAGGCCAGGATATCTTGCTTTGTTGGGGTTTATGA
The DNA here is from genome assembly GCA_009835305.1 of Ipomoea purpurea. Taxonomy (NCBI): domain Eukaryota; kingdom Viridiplantae; phylum Streptophyta; class Magnoliopsida; order Solanales; family Convolvulaceae; genus Ipomoea; species Ipomoea purpurea. The sequence goes on along the minus strand of VALG01014615.1, from coordinate 7,657 downwards.
TCCCTCCCCCATGGTCAAATGCATCTGCCAACTTACTGATAGTCTCTCCTTCACTGAATATAGGTTGTCCAGATGATGGGTCACTTGTCCATGCTACAAATTAAACACATAATACATATATATTTCAAAGGATTTTAAAAAATGGGAATTGAATAAGATTACCATTTTACTTATGAAAATGTAAAAGTTGTACAAAGCAAACCTGTTGTGACAATTGCAGATTTTATAGCTGCTGGAGACCACTTTGGGTTAGTAGCTTTGAGTAGTGCAACTATCCTGCCACATGTGGTGTTGCCATAGATGTTCCACTGATAATCTTATATGTACTTATTGGGATACTCGGATTTTTAGGAACATATGCTGCTAATATATTTGTTCCTGGTGCCGCAATATCTGGCTGCAAATTGTTGTAATATCAAAAGGTTATGGCCTTGTTTGATAAAATAGTTAGTCTATCAGCTAACTGCTAATTTATCAAACACCTTCTAACAATTCAATCAACTAATATTATTAACTAGTTATACCCTCTAATTAACTCAATCAACTAACAGCTATCAACTAACAGTTATTTAACAAGGACTATATCAATGTTGAGCACGTCCTGAAAACTTGAACTTTCTTGAGTTAGCAAAATATTACATATCGAAATAATACCTTAAGTATAGTTGGGGCTATGGTATATAAGGCCACGTGATGAGTACTTTGCTATGACGCTTGAGATTGGCTTCCCAATTTGAGTTTTGGATGGACTTAGCCGCACCTTTGGGTAACAGAAATTATGGTTTCATTAGTCACTTTAAATATGCAAGGTACAATTTTTATTGTAATTATAAAGGGATTTTTACTATTAAATGTGCATATATACCTTATAGATGTAATATAAAAGAGTATTTTAGTTCCAATCTCGTAATCAACTTGGAAACTAGGAAAATAATTATCTATAATATCTATAATGTATATGGTATTCTGTGACCACAATTAATTTCCCACACCACCAACTTCATTCAACAATAGCCGAACTTGCACTACAAGCTTGCTACTTCAAGATCTAAAAGCCAGGCATTCCAGTTAAAACACAACACCACATTCCAGTTATCCATGTATCATCTGTAGTAGGGTTTCACAAGCCTTACACAGTACCAAAAAAAAAAAAAAAAAAGAAGAAAGAATTACATAACCACTCCAACAGGCTAGCAAAATAGGGCAGTACTAGGAATTTGAAAATATATACATATCATACCATGGGGAGCAGGCACCAAGTTGACAAACGCCAGTGGCTTCCCTGTGAACCAATGATTGATCCTACATATATAAATCAATCTTTTATTATTAACTATATGAGTAAATTAAATAGTAGAGTTTTGTAAATTATTGAATGTAACCATTGCTACAACGTGCAAACATTCTAACACAATCAGCTAACACCAAAAGCTAACATGTGCGTCGCGTATTACACCATTATGTATGCATAAATTACACCACAGTGTTTGGAAAATGCACCAGAATGAAATGATCACAAAATTACACCACACAACAAGAAAATGCACCACACATAATTGTGTATTTGTCAAAACATTATGTGGGTGTATTTATGCATACTTAAATGTGTAAACCGCAATCAAACTGCACGGGGAAAGCTCTGTTTTCAAGAACCTCACCATATATATAATTAAATATATATATATATATATATATATATATTATATATATATATATATATATTATAATATATATATAATATATATATATTTACCATGAAGGTTTGACATTTCCAAGTGTGATTGGGGTAGGAATTGCTCTATCAGGTGTATTTTAGCAATGCAACGGTTAAGATCCATGGCTTTTCCCCATTAGACACAGGTTTGAGCAGCAGGCCCTTGCGTTCCCCCCTGGCAAGCACCACAGTGATCCCATGTGCAACAGCATGAAAAGAACCAAAGCTGGTTGCACCAGCTTGAGAGTATAGTTCAGAATATAAAGGCACATTAGCCCCAAATGATGCAGATATCACATCAACTCCGTCATGAATGGCAGTGTCGAAGCCCATGAGAACATCGGCATCCGTAATTGCGCCATCTTCCCAACCTATCTTGTAAACAGCAAGCCTAGCCCGAGGTGCGCCGCCCCTAAATGTTCCCAATGACAGTCCTTTGTAGCTCACATTGGACACAGGTGAACCAGCTGCTGTGCTAGAAGTGTGAGTGCCATGCCCATTTGCGTCCCTTGGAGAGATGTAGTCATGAATTCCTGTAAAATTTTTAGGCTGCTGCCCTTTCTCTGCCAGGTACCCATCAATGAAGTACCGGGCTCCAATTAGTTTTCTATTGCAATGCTTCTTGGGGTCGAACATCTCACCAGACTCACAGTAGCCCTTCCACTTTGAAGGAATTGGGCCTACTCCTTCATCATTGTAGGCTTCATTCTCTGGTGTCACCCCTGCATGCAGGCTCCAATTATCAAGTCAGATTCTGTATCTATAGTTGAATACATTCTGTACCTGCAGGCTGCAGACTGCAGTTGATAGTTTCTGCACTTGTAACTATCGATATTATGTCATATGTATCAGCAATTATCAAGTTAGTTGTTTACATGTAGAAACGGTTAACAGTAAGTACAGAAAGTATATATGTTTTAACTGAAGGTACATAATTTTAGTAACAGTGTTCACAATGTAATAGGACTGCACCTGTATCTAAAACAGCAATGATGATACCATCACCCATCCTACTATCGTTCAGGAGATTAGTGGCAGAGTTTAAGGATAGGCCGAGGTAATCCCAAGTCCTGGTTGTTCGCAACTTGTACAAGGAATTAGGAATGACCTTAATAACACCAGGAAAATCTACACAACATAATCATCCACTTCTCAAATATGGATAAAAGTTTACGTACAGGCCGGCCCTGTTTGGTAAAATAGTTAGCTTACCCGCAAGAGTTTGAGCTTGAGACTTGGTCATCATGGCTGCAAAACCAGAGAAGCCATGCCTGTAGCTGTAAATCATTGAAGCTGCTGCTTCTTCTGGGCTGCATTAATTAATAGGAATTTAACTGTACTGTGTAGAAACTAGAAAGCAACTAACAAACTAACTAACTAACAGAAGAACCTTCCAAGGACAGTTGCAAGCATATCATGATGACTAGAAGTGGTGAGCTCCACATCATCTTGCTGCCTTGCTCCCATATAGACAATGTAAACCTGTTACGTTAATTATATTGTTAGGGAACAAATTGAAGCATCATATCAGTGAAGATTTTATCAAAATTGACCAATTTTAAATACATCCTATATATCGAGTACTACAGTGTATGTTAGAATCACAGACTTTGGTTTCAAGCAGTGCCGTGGTACACACTAGCACATTTAGGAATAGAAGCACAGCCGTGAAGAAAAGTTTGAATGGCGGAACGAATACGCTTTGATTCGTATACATATTTTAGTAAATAAAAATAATAATAATAATAATTCAAGAAAGTGTTTAAGCTTGATTTCTTCTTCCTTCCGGGCACCAGTATTTATAGGAGAAATGGATAGAAATGGTCAGATTTCAATAGGCACAAAAATAAATGTTTTTTTTTTAAATGGCCATTTTGGAATAATAATAAGCAAATAATCAATTCAATCTTCAATAGTTAAGTGTTATGAGATTGTGTCTGCAAGAGCAGTTCAATTGGTCATAGAAATGAAATTTTGGAAAAATAATTAGGGATCAAATCTCACCAGTGGAATAATTAGAGATCGAGTCTTAACAGTGAGATCTAACCTTTGTGGTTCAGCTGAATTACCATTATTTATATTCTCTCAATGCTCTCTCTGGTTGGGGATTCAACCTTTTTTGGAAAGAATTAATCCCTAAAGTGATGGAAATGTAAATTTTAACTATTAAATGCTTAAAGCTCTAGTTTTACATTATTATTATTATTATTATTATTATTATTATTATTATTATTATTTGTAAATTTAAAGTGTTTTTCTCCATAATAAACCCAATTTTGCAATTTAGAAAACAGAGATTATTGATTAGAGAAAATTACATTTTTGGTCATGTGACTATTGTGATCTTTTAATTTGAGTACTTAACTTAAAAAACTATCAATTTAGTCTCGTAATTATAAAATTTTTAACACATTTGATCCTACCGACCAAATGTTGTCGGAAAAACATAATTCTTTTAAACTTGTTTATTCATAGGGGCAAAATGATCATTTTAGTGATGGTCGAAAAAAAAAAAATTTGCACCGTCACCGCCGCCACCTCCCAAGCTGATCCCAATCCACCACTGCCAAGAACCTTAGCTGCGGCCTTCATCAAATCACCGTTGCTCTGCGTCTTGAACAGGATGGTGATTAGCAGGAGGGTTATGACTACTGCTATATATTTATTTATTTATTTATACATATTTACATATACAATTTTTGAGGCTCTAATTCCGCCCCTATCCAGAGTCAACTTAGTGGTGATCGCTCTTCCGGGAAGATAAGAAAGCAAATTAATGTAGTGAATACAGACAGAAACAACTGGCTTAATAATATAATATCTTGGCCCCTTGGATTCACCATAGTGGGTTGTAGCGTGACTTGCGTCATCACTAAAGGCCGTTGTACGGGAGTTTGAATCTCACTGAAAGAATAAATATAACAAAAATTCTAAATGTGAATTGAATATCTTGTAGGTGCATAAAAACTAAGGCTCAATCGGTAAGTTTATTGCGCGACTCATAATTGATAGGGCGATATTTAAAGAGGAAATAATTGATAGGGCGGTGCATTTAAAAACTGAGATATCAAATGATGAAGCTTAGTGTGATTGTTAGGAAACTGTTGAGAGGAGATGAATGAACTTACATTGTGCAAAGTTGAGCTCTGAGAATTTTGAAGTTGAAATTATGAATCAGTAGGTTCTTGTGATTCTAAACTGGCAAATATTGGTTCTCTTCCTTGTCTTGGTTCACCTGCAAAACACGAGGATGATGATGATGAAGAAATTTTTTATTCGGGGTATGATTAAGCCGGAAGTTGAGATAGAGGAGGAGGCAGTCGCGGACGAGGGAGATCTGATGATGTGCTACAATGGAGGAAGTCAGACGGAAACCTGGGCAGCATTGTGAAATTCCATCACTATCCTTGAATTAGACAGACATTTAACGGCTGACCAAACGGAGGACTAAATTGGGTAGAGTTTTCATAGTTGAGGACTTAATTAGGCAAAAATAATTGTCGAGAACTAAATCAGTAATTTCGCTATAGTCGAGGGACCATTTTGATAATTAACTCTTAGAAAACTGTTCTCTATTTTCTATTTTTTAATTTCAATTTTTATTCTCTGTATAGAAAATTGTTTACTGACACTCGTTTTTTTAATTTTATTTTTTAGACTAACGTTATAAAATTAACACAATTGTAATTTCAAGTGATTTTTAGATCTTATATTTAAAATATTTTTAGATATATTTGATTTAAATGGAATAAATATAATTTTTACTTTTAAGTCTAATATAAGTAAGATTTTTTACATTTGACATCCGAACCAAATTTATATTGGTATATAACATAACTAAAAACACATCCAACCAATAACGTAACATATTAAGTTCATCTAAAATTTAAATTAGATACTATTCATATTTTAAGCTAATATTTAAAATATTTTTGAATATATTCATTTGAATTGAATGTATATATATAATTTTTACTTTGAAATCTAATATATGTGAGTTTTTTTGATATACAGACCAAACTTATATTACGACCTAAATACAAATATCTAAACCACACTAAACTCTCATTGAGTTTAACTCAAATTCTACGAAACTTGGTGTAACCTTGAGTGCCAGCTCCTTATATGTAGTCTGTGACCCGACTGCAATCGAGAATTGCCTGCAATATGGTACGGACTTTAAATAACCTCCCACAGAGTTCAGCGAGTTACTCACCTCAAAAAAAAAATAAAATAAAAATAAACAACTTGCTCTCCCTATTGTTAACAGGTCCCCATGCAAATCGAAGATAGGAAGTGTTTTGAGGTCAAAGGATTGGGGAATTCAAGATTTCAACGGTAACATCTGCACCTAGCCTCACTGAACGATGTTTCCAATGAATCCTTCCTCCTTCCTAATACGCAAACGTTCCTTAGTCTCAATACCCAGAAGCTAGCTACGGGAGTTGACTGTGACTCTATAAACTACCGATACAAAAATTCTTAATGTTTCACCAGAAAAGTATCATCATCATCATCATATCGTCCTCAGCTCTGTTCTATTCCATCTTAATTACCAGATTCGCTATTTTTATTGGTTGAATTCAAGAAGCCATGTCGTTGGTCAGTGCAGCACTCGCCGAAGTCTATGTCGCCAAAAAGATTTACGAGGAAAGTATGAAGACAACAACGGGAAACAAAACAGCTCGAAGTGCACCAAGGAAAGACGACGGCGGACGGCGGCACTTTCCATTATTCTTACGGCCGGTTGCTTCCCCACCTGTTTTTCAAAAGGTCCATCCACAAACGCACCGCTGTCTTCGCCGGATCCGCCGTGTCGGCTGTTACTCCCCTGCTGTTAACAACTGCTAGTTCGAATTTCATTGATTTGGTTTAATTGGTTTCAGTATAACAACCGGAACAATAAATAGAGTGGTTAATACCGTATTACTTCCTTTTACTACCTTAATTTTTGCTTTCTGCAACCGGAGGAACTTTCGAACTTCAAATAAATTTTTTTTATTTATTTTTATACAATCGTTGTTTTGAGGTTTTAAAAATTACTTTTTAATGATAAATCAGTTCCTATTCGACTACCTTGTGAACTTGCCTACCTTCCTTTATCTTAATGTTTTATTCGGACAAATGGCAAACAAATCAAACTAGATAGCTTTCCGTCCTATTTTATATGTCTTACCTTTGTTTTTTAGTTTGTCTCAATATAGTGTCGTCTTCCAAAATTGAAACACTTAACTCATTATTTACTTTCCAATTTACCACTTTTGGACTTATTTCAAATTTCTAGAGAGTAAGTACAATTGTACATGAGTAAAACTTACACCCAAAATCGGTCCACTCGACTATAGTTAAATTCACAACATTCAGTCTTTGACTTTCCAATTTCAACCAATTAAGTCCTTAACTTTGCGCAATTTTGACACGATTTGTTCGCCTCCCATCTATTTGTACCGATTTGTGATGGATCTTTGAGGATATATAAGTACCATCTATCACGTGCAAAGCCTCCAAAGAACAGTTCTTGGAGGTGGACACTCGATTGTTTCGGAGGGGGGCAAGTGCTTCTCCGCCTTCGTGTTGCGGATCCACGAGTCAGTCTCACGCTTCAGAGAACGTTCTTGAGCGTGACAGCACCGTTCCGCAGAGGGGGGGAAGTGCTTCTCCGCTTGCCTGCTCCCTGTGGGATCGCGACCAGGTTCACCTTGCCTACACCGCATTGGAGGTCACTGCTTCCCCGAAGAGCGCCGCTAACGAGGGACTTCGGCGATCTATATAATCAAAAGCCCTCATCAATTCTCTCCACGACATGGGATGCACGCGCCCGACAGTGGGATTTCAAATGTAAACCAGTCGGTCCTGGAAATGCAACCTAGAACCTTAAAAAACCGGACGATGGACCATGAATTATATATCACTCCTAAAAAAGCGCAGTCAACCAAACGACCC
>VALG01014606.1:0-7500 GCA_009835305.1 Ipomoea purpurea | reverse complement strand
TCCTCTTTGGGCCCCTTTCTCTTGGGCCGGGGTTCTCACCCCATCAACTAGTCCCTCACTTTTCCGTACCCGGTCCACCAACCTGGGTTTGGAAAAGTAGTAACCGTCTCCTTATCTGGCTCACCGAATCCACGCCTTGAATGACTCATGAATAGCCCAGATTATTCGCTATCTCCCGGATCTCGCGGACCGTTCGAATCTGCTCGACTTGGCCTGGCACCTATAAATGATCTTAGCCGTTCTTCGCCTAACTCATAAACTCCTCATGGGTCGCTCACCATTGAAAGGGAAGCGAATTGACTTTGGGTCGCCCTGGCGCCCGTTGCCCTCAAAACGGACTCGGCCCGAGAGGGAGCCTAAGAAGAAGGCTCCTCGTCTAGCCCCCCAAAGATCTCCTGTTGGCGTTGTCTCCACGGCTCTTCGTCCGCTGACTCCTGCTCGACGTGAAGCCGCTCCGACCTCTCGCACGTCTCCCCCTCCGGCGACTGCTTGAGTAACTTCCCCGGGTGGGAACTGTTGTTGATGTGCCCGTCCCAGAGCAACTGACCTTCCGCATGACCTTCTCCATCCCTCTAGACGACCTGGACGGTCCAGTTACGGGGCTGATGAACGAGGAAGATTACATCCGCTACCAGGAGATGTACCCGGACGATGAAGAGCTGATCGTGCCACCACTCATGCCGGCTTTCTGGGATTCGCTTTGCCCATCCCCCCCTGGACCATCGGGGGGGTTCTTTGGGAGTGACTCCTCTTCGCCGGGCGAGTGATCACGGGGTCTGGGGTCGGCCGAATATTCTAGGGGGGTAGTCCTTTCAGGAGCATTTGCTTATTCTCGCTGTAATAAGCTCCATGTAGCCTACACCTCTTTTTATTATTATAAAACATCCTTTGCGTTTTGTCTCTTTTTTCATATTGTTAGTGCACTCGTCCGTCAGAATGGTTGAGGAGTCGGCCACAATGTCGAGTCCTCCCTTCGTTTTGACACCTGTAAAATTTTTCGTTTCCCAGGGCGAGCCAGGCTTTTTCAGTATAGCGTGCGAATCTCGCCCTTCTCGAGCTAATTTGATGGGATTAATCTCTGACAGAGATTCACACTACCCATCCAATCTGACTCAGTTACGTCAGTTATGATTCCTCCGTGATTTGCGCCTGGGTTATCGCCCTCTCGATGCTCTATATAAGGGCTCTTAGTAGCTCTGTGTTTCTCACCACTCCTCATTTCAAACTTCAAGTCATTAGCTTCAGGGACGGTGATCGCCACTGGTCTATTCGCAACAAGGAGCACGCTCGGCTGGAGGAGCTCCGGCGGAAAAGGGCGGCTAACGGAGGGCACCTGGTGGGCGACTCCACCTCTGACCCCATCGTGGTGCATCCCGACATGCTTGACCTGATGATCGTACAGCCGGAGGACGATGAGATGGAACCTGTGGTAGAGGACCCGGAGCCGGAGGAGGACATAGAGTGGGAGGCTCCTCGCTCTTTGGCGTGGCTATGTCGCCAAGTGCTCTGGAAAGGCCCCTGCGGATGATAGTTGATGGGAAGCCCGCAGTGTATCTGGACGTACTGCCCGAGCCTGAGCTGAGTCCTTTGCCTTTCGCCCCCACTACCTGGAGGGTCCGCAGCCGGTGCGTCATGCGGAGGAGAAAGAGCTAAGCCCTAGGCCCGTCCTTTCCTTGTAATGTGTGTGGCCGAGTCCTCGGTCTTGTACCCCTGTTTTATGGAATAAAATCATGTTTTTATGTTCGGTTCTTGGTTTTGCGTGTCTTTTGGCCGACTCCTGGTTATCATGGCGGCCTTAGAATGTGCCGACTAATCCCTTTGAGTGGGCGACTCGGCAATCGTCGGCCGACCTCGTGGCCAAAACTTTTCTGGGCCCTTCAGTTGGCCGGACCCAGCCGGGTCTTTTCTAGAAACTTCCAGCATGATCTTGGTGGGCCCTCATGGCTTCGGCCTTGATGGGCTTCGGCCTAGCAGGCCGGGCCGCAGCTGTCCAGCCTCGGTCTAGGGTAGACGCGCCATTTGTAGGCTAGCCCTAGACCTGAACCGTCGCCCCGCCTATCGAGGCATTAAATGCGGCGTCCTTTCGACGTCTTGTCGCCTCCGATTCCTCCATTGAGAAGGCGTCGCGTGGCAGCCTCTTGGACTTCCTTCTCTCTTTAAATAGCTCATCTTCTTCTTACTTCCTTCCTCAAGTTTTCACCCAAGCTTCTTCGCTCCCTCATCGTCTTTCAGCCTCAACTCAGACCTGTATGTAATGTCTTCCTCCTCTCATTCTTTTTCCACCGCCGTCATCCTTTGACAATCCGACGGGGACCTCGCCGTCGTCCTCTTCCTCTTCCTTTGTTGTCCGCCGTCTGGAGATGCTGCGGGCTCCAGGCGGTGTCTTCTTCTTCTTTTCTAACCGTCTTCTTCTGGGTGGCCACTCCGATGAGCCCAGCCCCGCTAACCACGGTGGCGGCTTTGCCGGACGGCGCGAACGGCCACGAGGCAAATTGACCCCATTGTCAGGCCGTCGGTCTCCCGTCGAGTGCCACGGCGACGGACCTGGATATGGCCCGTTTTCTGCTTGGCCCTTCGACCGTGGTGGTCGCGGCGGAGGCCTGGTCTATTCACGACCGCCGGAGGGTTTCGTAGGCATCCACCTGCACTCGGTTGTATTCGGATTCCGAGTGCCTCCTCACCAATTTCTTTCACTTCTTTTCCGGCACTACAACTTGGTCCCGGGCCAGTTAGTGCCCAACTCTCACCGACTTCTCACCAGCTTCATCAACCTCTGCCACTGGTGGCAGTGTGAGCCAGATCTGGACCTGTTCCGGTACCTCTTCACCGTGAACAAGGTCGGCTCTCACTCGCCCGGCTTTGTCCAAGTCGCTGCCCGTCCGGGGCGGCACCTTTTCGAGGGGTTTTCCGACTCGATCAAAGAGTGGAAGCTCTTTACTTCTTCGTCCGACCCCGCTCTTCTTCCTTCTCTTTTCCGACCTTGTGGCCGGCGACCCTCTTCAAGCCTTGCTCTCGGCGTGCCGTCTTTACAGAAGATGCTGTCCAGGGCGGCGAGTTCTTGAAGAGGCCTGGGTCCATAACTCGGTCAAGTATTGGTCCGGGTCCGGCCATGGCCAAGCATGGCCTACTGCCAGGAGGGTGCGGCCACCATAGGGTAGCGTCTCTTTTTACCCCGTTCTCAACTTGCTTGTGCTTTTTTTTACTTCATCCTGAAACACTCACAACCGTGTGGGTTTTTTCTGCAGGTCGGTACGATTCCGACTCCTCCAGCTCCGACGAGGCCATCGCACCGACTCCGGAGAGATGGCAGACAGAGCTGAAAAATTGAGGCGTCGCTTGACACAGCGCTCCACCGGTGCCGTCGCCGCTTCCTCGTCTCAGCCGTCGCCGGTGATTCGGCCGACTCCTCCTCCTTCCCACAACGTGGTCGACCTCACGCCCTCGCCCGTGGTGTCGCCCACTCGGCAGCAACCTCCTCCTTCGACTGAGAGCCCAAGCTCCAAGCGCCCTACTGAGCACACGGAGGGGCCGACTCCGAAGAATATCAAGCTGTGCCACGAGGTGGACGAGGACGCCCAAATCTGGATGGGCAACACCTCCATTCGCAAGTGGTGCACCGACGTTCTCCTGCCCAAGGACATGGCGGCGACCCAGGCCCTGGGCGACGGGTTCATTCATTGAGGCCTCGCTCTGGCAATCGTACCGCGTAAGTGTTGTTCATTCGATTTTTTCGTTTTCACTTTTCTCTTTTCTGTCCGACTGACGGTTGGTGTGCAGAACCTCACCTCCAGATGGACTGGGTAAGCGGTTCCAGGGCTTTAGGAATGAGATGCGGGCCATGGTTTCCAAGCTGCGCTAGGCAGAGGAGGCTTTCCTGGAAGAGCAGGCGAAGAACATCAAGATGGTGGAGGTGCCACAATTTCGAGCTGCTGAGGGTTACCCGTCAATGGGAGGAGGAGAGGGGAATAAGGTGGACACGATCGTCGCGACCTCCGTTGAAGATTACAAGAAGTCGACGGCCTTCGAGGCGGATGTGCGAGCGGCGGTGGAAGCCTGGAGGAAAGAGGTGGCCAAGGAGTGGCTGGCGACCCCAGAAGGCGACGAGTTCCTTCTGACCTGGGCGAGCGTGATTACCGCCTTGGTTTCCGCGAGGCGCAGACAGAGATTCACGCCGCATTGTTGGCCCGCGACTCCTCGTTCACTCCCGAGGGCTGGGGCCTCAAGCCGGTGTTGGACGCTGAAGGGCCAGCGCGCCTGCTGATCCGGCGACTCTTCCTGCGGCGACGCCTCCAGAGCTCACCGAGTCCTCTCCTCAGGCGGAGGACCCTTCTTCTGTTCCCCTTGCTGGACCAACGGCAGGGGCGCAAGTTGAAGGGGTCGACGTCGACACGCCCTCCCCAGTAGCTTAGGGTCTTTAGGATAGCCCTTTTTTGTAAAGGCTGGCCTTCTTATCGGCCTTATTTTAATGAAAACAGCTTTTCCTACCTTCCCCTCATGTTCGTTTTTGAGTTCTTTTAATACGGTAAATCTCTAAGGCTTCGAGCCTTAAGATAGCCCTAACTCTTCCTCGCCGAGTCCCCTCAGTCGACGACTCCTTGGGTTTTCTCTTGGAAACGACTAAGGGTCTGGGCCCTTGTTCCCAATTTTTTCTCGCCGAGTCCCTCAGTCGAGGCGACCCTTTAGGCTTTTTCTTTCTCAGAAACGGTTTAGGGTCAGTGCCCCGTTGTTTCTATATATACTCGCCGAGTCCCTCAGTCGAGGCGACTCCTTTTGGCTTTTTCTCGGAAACGACTAAGGGTCTGGCCCTTGTTTCCTAACTCTTTCTCGCCGAGTCCCTCAGTCGAGGCGACCCTTTAGGCTTTTTCTTTCTCAGAAACGTTTAGGGTCAGTGCCCGTTGTTTCTATATATACTCGCCGAGTCCCTCAGTCGAGGCGACTCCTTTTGGCTTTTTCTCGGAAACGACTAAGGGTCTGGGCCCTTGTTTCCTAACTCTTTCTCGCCGAGTCCCTCAGTCGAGGCGACCCTTTAGGCTTTTTCTGTTCTCAGAAACGGTTTAGGGTCAGTGCCCCGTTGTTTCTATATATACTCGCCGAGTCCCTCAGTCGAGGCGACTCCTTTTGGCTTTTTCTCGGAAACGACTAAGGGTCTGGGCCCTTGTTTCCTAACTTTTCTCCGCCGAGTCCTCAGTCGAGGCGACCCTTTAGGCTTTTCTTTCTCAGAAACGGTTTAGGGTCAGTGCCCCGTTGTTTCTATATATACTCGCCGAGTCCCTCAGTCGAGGCGACTCCTTTTGGCTTTTCTCGGAAACGACTAAGGGTCTGGGCCCTTGTTTCCTAACTCTTTCTCGCCGAGTCCCTCAGTCGAGGCGACCCTTTAGGCTTTTTCTGTTCTCAGAAACGGTTTAGGGTCAGTGCCCGTTGTTTCTATATATACTCGCCGAGTCCCTCAGTCGAGGCGACTCCTTTTGGCTTTTTCTCGGAAACGACTAAGGGTCTGGGCCCTTGTTTCCTAACTCTTTCTCGCCGAGTCCCTCAGTCGAGGCGACCCTTTAGGCTTTTTCTGTTCTCAGAAACGGTTTAGGGTCAGTGCCCCGTTGTTTCTATATATACTCGCCGAGTCCCTCAGTCGAGGCGACTCCTTTTGGCTTTTTCTCGGAAACGACTAAGGGTCTGGGCCTTGTTTCCTAACTCTTTTCTCGCCGAGTCCCTCAGTCGAGGCGACCCTTTAGGCTTTTTCTTTCTCAGAAACGGTTTAGGGTCAGTGCCCCGTTGTTTCTATATATACTCGCCGAGTCCCTCAGTCGAGGCGACTCCTTTTGGCTTTTTCTCGGAAACGACTAAGGGTCTGGGCCCTTGTTTCCTAACTCTTTTCTCGCCGAGTCCCTCAGTCGAGGCGACCCTTTAGGCTTTTTCTGTTCTCAGAAACGGTTTAGGGTCAGTGCCCCGTTGTTTCTATGTATACTCGCCGAGTCCCTCAGTCGAGGCGACTCCTTTTGGCTTTTTCTCGGAAACGACTAAGGGTCTGGGCCCTTTTTCCTAACTCTTTCTCGCCGAGTCCCTCAGTCGAGGCGACCTTTAGGCTTTTTCTGTTCTCAGAAACGGTTTAGGGTCAGTGCCCCGTCGTTTCTATGTATACTCGCCGAGTCCCTCAGTCGAGGCGACTCCTTTTGGCTTTTTTCTCGGAAACGACTAAGGGTCTGGGCCCTTGTTTCCAACTTTTCTCGCCGAGTCCCTCAGTCGAGCGACCTTTAGGCTTTTCTGTTCTCAGAAACGGTTTAGGGTCAGTGCCCCGTTGTTTCTATGTATACTCGCGAGTCCTCAGTCGGAGGCGACTCCTTTTGGCTTTTTCTCGGAAACGACTAAGGGTCTTGCCCTTGTTTCCAATTTTTTCTCGCGAGTCCCTCAGTCTTAGTGCGGACTCTTTAGGCTTTTACTTTCTCAGAAACGGTTTTTTTTAGGTTATGCCCAGTTGTTTCTATATAAATGACTCGCCGACCCAATACTGGAGGGTAGACTCCTGTCATTTTTCGAGAAACACTAAGGGTCTGGGCCCTTGTTTCCAACTCTTTCACGCCGGGAGTGTGACTAGTCACGATAGCGACCCTATTAGGCTTTTTACTTTCGAGAAAACTCGGTTCTAGGGTCAGTGCAGCCCGTGTGTGTTGCGGGTGTAGAGTGAAGTTGTGAGTCATAGTAGGTATACTCCCGAGGTTCCCTCCCGTCGAGGCGACTCTTTTGCTCTGGTTTTACTCGAGAACGAATGAAAAGTCTGGCCCCGTATGTTTCCCAACTCTTTCTCGCGCGAGATACCTCGAGCGAGGCGACGATATTTAGCTTTATTCTATTGCTCAAGAACTAGTTTAGGGTCAGTGACCCGATTGATTATACTATGATATATTACTCGCCAGAGTCCGTCAGTCGAGGCGACTCCTTTTGGGCTGATTTCACGGAACGACGAACTAAGGGTCTGGGCCCGTTGTTTCCCAATACTTTCCGCGAGTCCTCAGTCGAGCGACTCTTTAGGCTTTTTCTTTCTCAGAAACGGTTATGAAGGGTCAGCAGAGCGCCGCGTTGTTTTTCTATATATACGTCGCCGAGACCCGTCATGTTCAGAGCGACTACACGTTTGGCTGGTTTAACTCAGACGACGTACTAAGGGTCTGGGCCCTTGTTCCCAATCTTTTTCGCGAGTCCCTCGAGTCGTAGACTAAGTCTTACGCTTTTTCATTTCTCATGAAAGCGATTACGTTCTAGTGCGTGTGGATGGGAGTTGTTTGGTTTATGTGTGTCTGTCAGTTGTGGTGGTGGGGTGGTAGTGGATTAGGGGGTGTGGGTAGTGAATCCTGCTCACGTAGGTTTCTATATATATACTCGCCGGAGTCCCCTGGACGATTAGCTGTAACCCCAATGCGCTATTTCAGATGTTTTTGTAATCCTCGAGCCCAATATCACAGGGCCAGTCGCTTTTTCTACTATAAAGGAACCTTTTTCAAAATGAGT